>LPNX010755860.1:5440-44634 GCA_001517045.1 Pseudotsuga menziesii | reverse complement strand
TCTGAGTATGATGATTTGTTTCAAGATCCGAAGGGGTTACCACCGAAGAGAGAGATTCAGCATGAGATACATTTGCAGCAGGATGTGCCACTCCTGAACTTAGCTATGTACCGGATGTCTGTAATGCAGAACGAGGAAATCAAGAAGCAAGTTCAGGAGTTGATTGAGAAAGGGGTCATCTGGCCCAGCACTTCTCCTTATGGCTCTCCCATAGTCTTGGTTCCAAAGAAGGATGGGTCGTGGAGGATGTGTATTGACTATAGGGCCCTTAACAAAATCACCATTAAAAACAGGTATCCTCTTCCTCGTATTGATGATTTGCTTGATCAGTTGAAACATGCAACTTATTTTACAAAATTGGATCTGCGTAGTGGGTATCATCAAATCCGTGTTGCTGAGCATGATGCTTGGAAAACAGCTTTTAAAACGAAACAGGGTTTGTATTAATGGCTTGTAATGCCTTTCGGGCTATGTAACGCTCCTGCTACTTTCATGCGGGTCATGAATGATGTCTTTCGTTCATTCATTGATGATTTTGTAATTGTATATCTAGATGATATCCTTGTGTTTAGCAACACCTGGGAAGAGCATGTTGTACATGTGAAAAAAAAAATTGATGTACTAAGAAAGGAAAAGCTTTATGTAAAAATGTCTAAATGTGAATTTGCTAAAACTTCTTTAGTATATCTAGGCCATATTATTGGTGGAGGCCACCAGCGTGTGGACCCAGCCAAGGCTGCTGTCATTGTAAAATGGCCACGGCCTAACACCATTACTGAAATCAGAAATTTTCTGGGTGCGGATCAGTATTGGAGGAAATTCATTTCTGGGTTTTCTTCCATTGCTGCTCCGTTACATGCATTAATAAGTGTTAAAGAAATTTTTCAGTGGGGAGGCAAGTATCAGAGAGCCTTCGACACTTTGAAGGAAAAGATTAGCACAGCACCAGTTCTGACATTGCCAGATTTGCAGCAGCCATTTGAGATCGAAACTGATGCCAGTGGGTTTGCCATGGGAGCAGTTTTGATGCAAGGGAGAAATCCAGTCTGTTACCATTCAGAAACATTCTCTACTGCGGTAAGTAACTATCTAACCTATGACAAAGAATTGCATGCTTTAGTACAGAGTGTGAAGAAGTGGAAACATTATATCATGGGAAAAGAGACAGTCATACATACTGATCATCAGCCACTTCAATATTTACAATCTCAAACTAAAATACAACAAAGTAGGCATTTAAGATGGATGGGGTTCTTACAACAGTTTCATCTCGTAATTAAGTACAAAAAGGGAATTCATAATAAAGTAGCAGACATGTTATCAAGGCCACCTATGAATGCTTCATTCATTCTTCAAAACAGTTCATTAACACATGAAAGTTATATTGAACAGTATGCAGAAGATAAAGATTTTAAGAAAGTATATGCATCACTAATACATGGTAAACAGGAAGAGAACTATTATGTGCATAATCAACTCTTGTATCATCTTGGTAAACTTTGTATTCCAGAGAAAGAGAGAGTGCATGTGATTCGAGAAGCACATAGTTCATTGATTGCAGGACATTTTGGTGTAAGTAAAACGTTGTCTGTATTGCAGAATCACTGTCATTGGCCTCAAATGCAAGAAACTGTAGCTAAATATATAAAAGGTTGTGTTATGTGTGCAAAAAGTAAGCCTAGCAATAGGAAATTAGGTTTGTACACTCCTCTTCCAAGTTCTTCTCGTCCTTGGGAAAGCATTTCTATGGACTTTGTAGGAGGACTGCCTATGTCTAGAAAAGGGCATGATTACCTATATGTTGTTGTGGATAGGTTCAGCAAAATGTGTATCTTAATGCCATGTAACAAGCAGATCACTGCTAAACAAACAGCTCATTTATTCTTTCAAAATGTTTGGGTACATTTTGGGCTACCCATGTCCATTATATCTGATCGAGATTCCCGGTTCTTGGGAAAATTCTGGTCAACTTTATGGGAGCTTATGGACACTAAACTAAAAAAAAGTACAGCTTTTCATCCACAGACCGATGGGCAAACAGAGGTAGTGAATAGAACAGTGGTTCAGCTGCTCAGAGGATATTGTAGTAGGCATCCTAAACTTTGGGATGAGCAGTTGCAGTATATACAGCATGCTTACAATCATGCAGTTCATTCTTCCACGAAAAGATCTCCTTTTGAAACTTGTTTTGGTTATCTTCCAAAAACACTGATGGACTTCTCTTTTGGCAAAGATGTAGTGGATGGACATCAGGATGCAGATAAAGCTTTAAATTTCATTCAGAGAATCCAAGCAGTACAGCAGGCAGTTCAAGAACAGTTAGAGAAGAGCCAGGCAAAGTACAAGGCCAGGCATGATAAGCATCGAATTGATCATCAATTTCAGGTAGGTGGCAGAGTTTGGTTACACATCACCAAAGAAAGGATGAAAGGTGAAGGTAAAAATCTTAAGCCTATCAGGTATGGTCCTTTTGAGATCTTGGAAAAGATCAGTACTAATGCTTTTCGCTTGAATTTACCTCCATACATGCAAATTTATTCAGTTGTCAATGTTGAGAATCTTAAATTGTATGAGCCTCCTATGATCATGGCTGAGGAAATTAACATACAGATTCCTTCCATTGATGATTTGGCCCCTGAATATATGAGAGAGTTGTAGGATGATGTCATTCTAGACAGAAATGTAAGGACTTCATGAAGGGGGAATGCTGAGTACCTTCGAGTGGGGCTGAAAGGAATGCATCCTAGCAAAGCAAGATGGATGGATATTGGTAAAGTGAGGGAACTTTACCCTCACTTACTTAGAGAATAATTCAGGATTTTGGTGGTCCAAAAGCTCTCCAATGGGGAGGATTGATCCGGTGGATTATTCCTCTTTGAAGATCCAATATGGTACATGGTTTAGAAATGGCGGTTGAAGGAAATCGGACGGTGGAAGCCTTAACAGATCAGAAGTTGAAAGCCTTCTGGAAGCCGCAACGGCGGAAGCTTTAACAGATCAGAATTTGAAAGCCTTCTGCCAGCCGCAACGGCGGAAGCTTTAACAGATCGGAAGTTGAAACCTTCCAGCAGCCGCAACGGTGGAAGCTTTAACAGATCAGAAGTTGAAATCCTTCCGATAACCGCAACGGCAAAAGCTTTTCCCCTTCCGAAATGGCGGGGCTTTTCTCCTTCAGCAACATCGGAGGTCGGAATCATTTCCACTTCCACAATGGCGGAGTGATTTTCCTTCCGCAATGGCGGGAACTTAAAGACGTTTGAAAGTCGGAGTGACTTCTCTTCCGCAACGGCGCAGATAGAAGGATCGGAAGTATAAAGGATTTCGACAGTCGCAACAGCGGAAGTAAAAAGGCTTCCAGTAGCCATAATGAGGAAGCTCAGTAGACATTCAGACGGATCGAAAGGTGGAGCAATTCGAGAGCCGCAACGGCGGAGCTCACAAGACCCCTTCCCCGTCCGCAACTGCGGAAAACAAATGACTGAAGCTTCCGACTCGAAAACCAATAGCCGATGGAGATGGAGTTCGTCGGAGCCATTGCTTGTCCTCTTTCGCAACGGCGGAAGCTCAAATGACTAAACCTTCTGATTCAAATACTCAGCAATGCGTTCGCACGGGAGTTTTGCCATCATGGTTTTTGCAGTTTGGTACACAGTCTGGATGCAACAAAACCGATGGGGTGGTAATGTTCTTTTGGTTCTTTGGATCAGTTAAGGAAAGGAATAGCCTGTTGGAATTTGAGAGAAGAAGGTGAACAGTCACATTTCTTGGACGTTTTGGCCCTATGTAACGGCCAAGCTGAGTATTTAAGGAGGAATCCGTTCAGTGGAGGGGTAGTTCGGACACAGTGGGGACGCAGTTCATTGAGAACGTAGGCTTGGAGAGTTTTTTTTTGGCATAAAACTATCCACATGCTTTTGAAGTCGACCATCCCTAGTTGTTACTTGGCTTCTTTGACTGTTGAAGTCCAGTTTGTAACTTTCATAGAGGAGGTCTTAAAGACTTTGCTGTTGATACCTAGTTTCTGTGATTGTCAAGAGTCGATCTGTCTTCTCTGTTCTATTTGGCTTCTCTTTGCTTCGAAAGCCAATTTGTATTATTCCAGAGAAGAGGTCTTGGAGACATTTTCCCATACTGCTGAATTGATTTGCAGAGTCCAGAACCATTTGTACCATTTTTAAAAGAATTAATTGGATCAGTTCCCATTGGAGAGGGACCCGGAGACGTAGCCTAGTGGAGGGGATGAACTCCGTTATCAATTTCTGTCTGTGATTTTGGGTTCTGTGTTTTCTACTTGGCATTTGTTATCAGTCTTGTTTTCATTCCTGTTCTGAGCATTTAATTTCTGCAAATACAATCTAATAGTCAATCTGTTGAACGCATTCTTTTACAACAAACTTTTAATGCACTAAAGTTGAGGTCCTACAGATCACCAGAGATAAACTTACAAACATGATTGAATGTTTCACATTGATTTTTATATAAAATGTGTCAACTATAATGTTGGGTTTGCTTTTATTATTTCATTCAATTCTTTTTTAAATATGTGTTGAAATTATTTTGCTTGCTTATTTTGGTAGCCTTCATACTTCTATAAAAATATGTTTCATTTTCTAGAATTGGCTGATATGGTAGCTTATGCTTTGCAACACTCAGTCCGAAATCTTTCGCTTTCATGTATTTTTATATTGTCACTGATAGATTTTTTTATGAATGGAAAGGTTTGCTTACCTTATTTGAGTTTTACTTTGCTTGATTTCATATAATGATATGCTTCTCATATATTCAGCCATGCCAAGAGATATTCCATAAATTGGTTGACTTAATTTGTATCACATCCATCACAGAGGTATTTCGTTCTCTCTGGTAACATGAATGGATATGCCAGATAGGGAAAATTGTACATAGATCTCAAGAATTAGTTTATCATAAATACTAGTTACTGGTAAGTTGTAATAGCAATAAATATGTAGTTTGTAGATTGCTATATATCATAAATTTGTTTGAATATAATCATTGTCAAGCAATAACAACTTCTAAAAGGGTGCTAGCTCAATGGTAGAGCGCCTGCCTAATTATAGGCAAGAGGTTGGTGGTTTGATTCCTCCGTTCCCTATCATAAATTTGTGACTACAAAAATGACTAAATTCACATATATACGACTATTAATAGCTAATTTCTCGTATCTTAGTCATATTTAGCTTAGTCATTAATATGTTATCATCTAATAGTTTATTTAGTCGTATATTTGGTCATTAATTGTTACAATTAGTGACTAAATCAATGACTAAATATGTGGCTAAATCCGTGACTAAATCATTGACTATCAATGACTAAATCATTGACTAACACTGGCTAAATCAATGACTAAATCATTGACTATCAATGACTAAATCAATGACTAATAAGTCAAGCTATTAATGACTAAGTGAAATACGACTAGCTATAACATAGTGGAAATTAGCTAATATTAGTCGCCGACTCAAAAATAGTTCTTTATAGCCTGATATTAGTCATTGTTTTAGTCATTAATTTCTCATTTTGTACTAGTGAATTTATCTTGTTCTTGAGTCAAAGACTCCATGAAGTCTACCAAAGCTGGCATTCTCCAATTTCGAAAGGTTAGCTTGCCTGATTGGAATGTCAAAACAAACACTAAATATTCAGGCTCTTGCTTTAAAAATATGGACAAGATCAGTTTCTCTTCCTTCTTTTTGATGCCACATTTTCTCAGCTGAAGAATCAAGGATTTAAATTTGGTGAAGAAATCTTGAATCATCTCAAAGTGAGTTGGATTCAAAGTGATTAACTAATTTTCAAGTTAGTGGCCTCTTAGCTCATCAATCTTCCCAAACAATGACTCAAGCTTGAGACACACCTCATTTTTCATTGTGAGACTGTCTACATGAAATAGGATATCCCTTGAAGTACTAAGACAAAGCATCCCAGATGCTTCATCCAATATGTTGAAATACTTAGACTTCTCGACAATTAAGTTTAGCTAATTTATGTCCCCATGGTAACTCTGTAGAGACCTCTCAATCTCAAATAGATCACCATCTCATACTTCCACTCAAAATAGTTGAATGGAGTGATCAAGGTAACATGATACTGCTCCATTTGTTGTCGTGCACTGAGTGACAAAGAACACTTGAACAACCTGCAATGTAAACTCTCAATCTACTGGAGGAGACCCTATATTGTAATTCGAACCCTATGAACTCTCTGAATTTGAATTGTAGCTCCAAAGAGCTCTGATGCCATCTAAAAATATGATAAAAAGAAATATCTAAAACCTAAGAGAATCCTCACAACAAAATAATTTGGCCATACATGAAGAAAATAGTTAAAAGAGAAAAATTAACACATAGAGATGGTGCCCATAACTGAGTTTTCTATTACACTCCATCATGTAAATATGTCTGGAACATGATTATATTACAGTAGGAGAAAATAATTATCCTTTGGAGGAAAATTGGTGGCATACATGTGGCAAGATTAGATTAGACCTCAACCCCCCCTAGGTGGACCAATAAGCTCCCAAACCACCTCAGATGGTCACGAATTTCCATGTGAACATTGGGGAATCATTCTTCATCATAAATAAGGGTATTCTAGGCATGTTGGAGTGCATGGGTGAGTGGGAGTGGCTCTAGGTAGCATTAAATGGTCCAAAATAACCAAAAACACTCAAAAACAATGCATGGGCACCTTTGGTCAAATTAGTTCCCTATTTTAAGGAGTGGGAGCACCCCAAGAGACCAAACTATCATTAATGAAGATTCCCATGCTCCTGAATGATCAAAATGTGGACTTTGGGTGCATTTAATGGTCTAAAACCCCCAATTACCTTAGGAAGAAAACATAACCAATGTTTGGACTATGCAACATAAGTGAAAAACAAATGTAAGTATGTACTAGGTGGTATGTGACCATGGTACTAGGTGGTATGATGTTCTAACTCTACTCAACTAAATGTGGTAACTTAATCATATTAGGGTTTTGACTATTTAACTAAATGACATCATACAAAATATAATATTACTTAAATCTATGCCTCTTAACAATACTATTAACATAACAATGATGCCATCTAGACAATTAACTCCTTGACTCGTATCTAGGGTTCCCTCGTGCTACTGCTAGGGTTTGTCGAAGATGAGCTCTGCAGGAGGAGGATCGCCTCCTACCCCTCCCACCGCCCCCGCCCTCCGTTGAAGAAGCCGCCTTCACTCGTTTGGTTAACACGAATGGGAAGAAGGTGGACTCTGCTTCGCCGTCGAAGTTTATAAAGAAACTTTATGCCATTCCTAAGATCGAACTTCCACCAAAAAAACCCATTCACCTGGCCGTCTCCCTTGCAGATCGAGCTCTTATTGGGCAGTTTATGGGCCTTTGGCCATCTCCACGCACCACGGAATCCTGGATTCAGAATAACTGGCGACCTCTGATCACTCAAGGAGTCACGAGCTATGCGATCGGAAGAGGGTATTTTATTTTTTATTTTGTTTCAAAAGTTGATAGGGATTTGATTTTTAGAAGCGGACCCTATTTTATGGGCCCCTAGGGAATGTATCTGAATCGTTGGACTCCTGATTTTGACCCTGCTCTGGATGTCCCCAAAGAAGTCCCAGTCTGGGTGCATTTACCTAAACTCCCTATGCATTACTAGGGTGAAGAATCTCTCCGATCTATAGGAAATGGCCTGGGAAAATATATTGACAAAGCTTATCCAAAGGGTCAATATTATTTTGCTCGAATCTGTGTGGAAGTAGATCTAGAGGTGGGTCTTCCTGAAGCAGTTAAACTCACAGTCAAAGGGTGGCAGCATTACCAGCAACTTGACTATGAACAGCTGCCCTTCAAGTGTAGACACTGCCATGAATATGGCCACTTCCAAAGGACCTGTCCAAAACTCTAGGAACCAGAGATGGAGAAGGCCCCTGAAGAAGGTTGGAAACAAGCCAAGAAGCAAAAAGCAAACCCTAGAAGAAAGGGCCCTAAGGGAAATAATCAGGCTCCCCCTCCAAAGGATCCCTCCTCCATGGCCCTGAAAACCTCCAAAGCCCAAGAAATCAATCCTAAACCTAGATCTGGAAATAGCTTCGTTGTCCTTGAAGAATAGGAACCACCTATCAAACCAACTAAAGAAGGGGAAATATCTCCCATGACCTCCTCCTCTCAGGCTAGAAGTGTCGAAGTCAGAACAGTAGGAAACCCAAATGTTGAAATAGAAGCAGCTAACCCAACTCAAGAAGATCTGCAGCAAGATTCTGCTATTGATGGGGGCACAGAGGAAGAGGGAACTAATGAGGAGGACCCTGATCCTTCGAAACCTGGCAAAAAGGACCGTCAAGGAAGGAAAATGGATAGGGAAAGAAGGGAAGCTGCCACTAATCGAGATCGGTTAGCTGGAGTTCAGACTACCCTGGAAAAACATCTTAATCCAAGAAATACCAGACAACAAGGTAATGCCTCGAAAGGGACAGCCTCCATGTCAAAAGGTAAGTAATACAGATTGTCTCCTGGAATTGTAGGGGGTTAGGAAGCAAATCGAAAGTGTTATCAATGAAAGATCTAATTAGAATTTTGAGACCCTACATCCTCCTTGTCCAGGAGACAAAAATGGAAGAGCAGGCCTTCCTCCAGGCAGCTCCTTCATTCTGGTATAATGCGCAATGCATAGCGGTTAGTTCTAGAGGAGTGTCAGGAGGCATTGCAATGCTCTGGGATCCTTCTAAGGTTGAAATTGTAAGTTTCGCTACTTCTCCTCACTGGATTTTCACTGAAATTCTTTTTAAAGATACAAATATTCATTTAAGTCTCTTTAATGTTTATGTCCCTATTGCTCTTTCTGAGAAGCAATTTTGCTGGACTAATCTGAATGATCATATGATCACATCACAACTGGATAACTTTGTTATTACGGGGGATCTGAATCTTATCCTCTCCTCTGAGGAAAATCGAGGGGGTAATATTGTTAGAGATCCTGCCAGAGAATGGGTGGAAGACATCATCTCTGATTGGGACTTGGAGGATATCAAACCAATCAGGGGGAAGTTTACTTGGACAAATAAAAGGTTAGGACTAGGTCACATTGCAGCAAGGATGGATATATTCCTGGTTCAGCAGTCTCTTCATGTTCAAGGGTTTGACCTGACCTCAGCCATTCTATCTTTCAGTGCTTTGGATCATAAGCCAATTGTTCTCTCGTTTGTCAAAGATCAGAATTTGGGTCCCATTCCTTTCAGGTTTAATCCTACATGGATTCCAATGGAAGGGTTTCAAGACATTGTGGCAGCAGCTTGGAAAACAAATGTCAGAGGGTCTGCTTTCTATGTGTGGGAAGAGAAGCTACGGATTGTGAAAAAGGCCCTGAAAGATTGGGCGAAACTCCACAAATCTCCTAAGAAGCAAAGGATGGAAGCAAAGAAGGCACTGGAGGATCATCATTTCAGTAATGAAGGGAGCCTTGATCAAGCTTCTCTGGATATAGAAGTCTCTCTCCATAATAAGCTCCATGAAGCCTATAGGCTTGAAGAAAATTACTGGAAAATAAAATCAAGAAATCCATGGCTCCAAGAAGGGGATAAAAATACAAAGTTTTTTCATAAACAAGCAGAGGTTAGAAAGCATTTTAAGACTGTTTCAAAGATTGATCATTTGGGGAATCAGCTTTCTGCTTTTGATGAAATTAAAAAAGCAGCTCATGATCATTTCTAGGAAATTTACACAGAAAACTCCCCTGGGATGGACTTCAGCCATTCTGATATTCTGGACAACATTCCACCCATTGTCTCAGGTCAATCTAATCGCCTGCTCCTTCAACCAGTCACCCTTGAAGAAGTCAAATTTGTTGTTGATAGCATGAGTCCTGATAAGGCCCCTGGGCTGGATGGGTTCACTGCTCGTTTTCTTACTTCTTGTTGGCATCTCATTCACTCTGATCTGTTTTGGTTGGTTAAGAAATCCCAGTCTTGTTTCAAGTTAGGAGGAGGAACCAATTCTTCTTTCCTTGCCTTCATCCCTAAAGAAAAAGGTGCCACCTCTTTCTCTCGATTCCATCCTATCTCCCTTTGTAATATTGGATATAAGGTTATCACCAAAGTCTTATCCATTAGATTGAAAGTTGTCCTTCCTCTTATTATTCCTGAGAATCAAGGAGGGTTTATTAAGGGCAGGCAAATCTCTAACAATATCATCTTAGTCCAAGAAGCCATCCACTCAAGCGTGGAAAGAAAAGAAAAAGGTATGGTTATTAAACTGGATTTAACTAACGCCTTTGATAGAGTTCGCCATGATTTTTTGTTTCAGGTCATGACCAGGTTTGGATTTGCTCCTGGCTTGCTCTCTTGGGTCAAAGCCTGTATTAGTACTCCTTGGATTGCACCTCTGGTGAATGGGAGAGTAGCAGATTTCTTCCAAGCTTCTTGAGGTCTCCACCAAGGGTGCCCTCTCTCCCCCCTGCTTTATGCTATTCAAGCGGCCTCCCTTAGCTTTCACTTGGAGCACTATCGAGTTCAAGAAGATCTGCTTGGGCTAAGGATTGTGAATGGGGTCAAAGAAGTAAATCACACTCAATTTGCAAATGACACCCTTCTTCTGAGCAGAGCGAGCCCCTCCTCAGCAAGGAAGTTCAAAGAGGTACTGGATAATTATCAGGATGTTTCTAGGAGCCAAATCAACTACTCCAAAAGTCAAATATATAGCTGGAATTGTTCCCCAATTGAGCTGCAATCTTTATCCCGTATCTTGAAGATAGAAGGGAAGCATCATTGGACGGAATTCAAATATCTAGGAGTGCCAATTTTCAAGATCAAACCTAAAGTCTCCAGTTGGGATCCGCTGATTGAAAAATTGAATTCAAAAATCAAGGCATGGGGGGCCTGCCGGCTAAATCTGGCAGGGAAAACGGTTCTTATCAAATCAGTCCTAGCAAGCATGCCTATCTTTCAATGCTCTCTACTATTGGCACCTCTAACCGTTCTAAGGAAGATTGAAGACCTTCTCCGGAGATTCCTTTGGAAAGGAGGGAAACAAAATGAAAACAAACTACCTCTGGTCAAATGGGAGAAAGTTACTACTCCTTACCTAGAAGGGGGATTGCATTTGCGATATCTTAGAGCTCAAAATCTAGCCCTTGGTGCTAAACTTCTTTGGAATATGGTATCAAGGAATTCCTCCTGGAGTAAACAGGTCTTATGGAAAAAATACTTCTCAGGAACAAGGATCAAGTTCTTGGACCAGGGACCGAAGGTGGCCAAAGGTTCCTACCTGTTCACATTATGCTCTAAAGCTCACTCCTTTTTCTTCGAGGACCTTACTTGGATCCCAGGCAATGGGAAGAGAATTATAATATGGGAGGATTCCATCTCAGGCAGTCCCCCAATCGGTAATATGGAAGGATTGGATGGTATTCAGAGGTTCCTAACAAATCTTGGGATATCAAAACTTATGGATATATCAAAGTGGCACCTAGAAGGACGACATATTTGGATAGGATGGGACATCCTGGATTTCCCTCCCAACCTTGAAGAAGAAAAATATCTCCTCCTCCTCTGCTTGAATGGGAATTCACTGGTTGTCAAGCATCTTAAAGATGTAAGGGGATGGGGCTCAAATTCCGGTCATTACTCTGTCGCTAAAGGTTACAGAAGCATCAAAGCAATTCCAAATGTTCCTAGGAACCCTACAGTCTGGAAGTACATCTGGTCACCTAAATCGCTCCCTAAAGTTGATCATTTCGCTTGGATTCTTGCACATAACAGTGTCCTCACTGCTGATGTCCTGCGGAGGAAAGGGTGGGAAGGCCCGTCTCAGTTCCCCCTATGTTTTGATGCAAAAGAGTCATCCCCTCATTTGTTTATCTCTTGTACTTTTGCATCAAAAGTCTGGAATTTAGTGACCCTTCCCTGGCACGCTCACCTACATTTTGATGATGTTTCCTCCCTCTTTTGCCAATGGTCTCTGTCTTCCCCAGTCAGGACTCATGTGAAGGACCCACTGGCCATTGCTTGGTTGACTCTTCCTAAATTTATCTGTTGGAAACTTTGGCTCGAACGCAACAATCAGATTTTCAGAGGAACCTGCTCCTCTCCTATCTAGGTGGTGGTAAAAATTAAAGCTTTGCTCGGGGATTTAATTCGATCTTGCCCTCCTCTTTTTCTCCATTCTCCATTGTCTCGGGAAGAAGACGTTTGGTTTCAAATCCTGAATCCTGGTACTTTCACGGGCCTCCCTCATAGACCACCCACTTTGCAAAAATGGGAAATCAGAAAAGATAGGGCTGCTTTTGAACTCTGGTGCAAAGAGTTAGGAAGAAATCTCTTGTTTTTTGATGGAGCTTCAAAAGGTAACTCAGGGGAGGCAGGAGGGGGAGGGGCGCTCTTCGGCCCCGATGGAGATTTGAACTTCACATACTCTTGGAATTTGGGAATTGATTCTAATAATATGGCAGAAGCATTGGCCCTTTGGCAAGGCTTAAACCAAGCTCTTCTCCATGGTATTCAGGTTCTTACGGTTGTGGGGGACTCCAGGTTGATTATCCATTTCATCAACTCTCAGACGTTTCCTTCCTCTAATCGCCTTCGTCAAGTACTTCGAAGAATCTCTTTGCTCATTCCCTTTTTCCGATCTATAGATTTCTTTCATGTCTTGAGAATGAATAACTGACAAGCAGACAAAGCAGCAAATGAAGCAATACCCTTGGGCAAGGGGGTCCTTAAAGTAAATGATGTGCTTAGTTTGTTTCCTATCCCTTGAATTCTCAGGTTTGGTCTCGAGGATGGTTTGGCTGGTAATCTGGAGAATGGGCCCCAGGCCAAGTGTCATTTGCTTTTGCTGCCTGATGGTGGCCTCTCCCGTTGGTGGCGTGGAATACCACGGCATGCTCTTTTATACCGCATCCTTCATCATGCTCAATGAATTTTTTCTATTCGCTCATCCTGCTCTATCTAAGATGATGTCTTCTCTGCCTTTGCTGATGATGGAGTGTAACATCCTCTGTACTACGGAGCAGGTGGATTTACGGAGCAATATTTGTCAAAATCTAATGGGCTCGCTTAAGGTTTTATTATGTAATCATAGCATTTCATTTGGGCATGTGGACCTTCCCCTCTCTGTCCATACTAGAATGGGTTTCTCGGTTGACAAAGCTTATTGGTTCATTAGAAACACGCTCTATTATGATGACCTTCAGAACCCTGATCTTCAAGAGGTTTCTTCTTTTGGCATTGCACTCTGTTATTTAATGCATAGTACGGGTCCGATAAATGGTGCTCCTCGAAATCTGATGAAACATCCTTCAGCATGCTCCAATTTCTGGGTAATTATGTTTCTTTTATATCATGTGAATGCTATCTCGCATGTTAGTTGTATTCTTCTTCGACCCATTTCAGGAATCAGGGCTCTCGTCGTTCTGAAGGTGGCGGCTCATTCTTCCGGGTGGCGAAGCTCTTTGTTTTTCTATGTGGTCTATCTGAACTACAGCCTGTTAATCCTGGGTGGTATGGCGGACTCTGATGACTCTGCATCCTCCTCTCCAGACCCATTGGTGGAATTGGAAGCAGAGGTAAGGGTATTGAGGCACCGGGTTAGACGTCAAGGAAATTTTCTGCAACCAATTGATGAGCTGGGGGGGCGACGCCTCGAACGATGAGGATATGGGTCGTATCCGCTCAGACTTCATGGCAGCTCTGTAGGTTCTGGAAGAGAAGGTCACGGTCTCTCTGGAAAATTTGGATCTTAGGCTGCAGAGTATGGAGGGCACTTTGGAAAAGCTTCGGGATGCTGAGAACTCAGGCCATGGCATGAGCCAACTGGCTACCAAATCGTCTTCTGGGGCAATGGCCAAGCATCGTCAATTTCAGTCTAGTTTCTTTCTTTTCTCTGTTCAATCTTTTTGTTGAAAACTTAAAATTCCTGGTTTTGCTAGTCACAGGCATCTGTATTTAAAGTTTGGAAGACTGTATGGCTTGCTATATTTTCTAGAGATGTAAACTCTTTGGTGGCCTTGTCACCGTTTTATTAATATAAAACCTACCCGTTTCTGTCAAAAAAAACAATACTATTACATCATATTCCATTTACCAATGCACATATTTCAAATTAGGAGGGCCTTAGATAATAATGCAAATTTCCTTCTAAATACATAGATCAATAGACCATATATGTACCTCACTGTAACTTAATGATGTTAGGGTTTCAACCATTTAACAATGGTGATTATATATACTCAGGTGACCATGGAAACTGGATCTGGTTATGACTTCTACTATTTATCATCCAATAAGTTGTATTGTTTCTATAGTGTCACCAAGCACATAAATCAATAAGATTACACTCTAGCACTTAGGTTGTCAAGTATCACAACTAAGGGCACTGTTGGCCTCCTTAGTTAGTACCCTGAGAGATTGGGAAAGTATTATTGTTGGACCCCATTTTAGATAGTTGTATTACTTGACAATCCCTTGTTCCCATGACCCTAGAAACCCTATCCTTTGTGACCAACCAGTGAAATTCCTACATCTTTGCATCTATAAGGAATTTGGAAATTTTTCAAGTGCAGTAATAGTCAATTGGGAGTAATACTCCCCTGGGCATTAAAAAAAGTATGGGACCTATTGACACCATTATTAAGACCTATCTCCAAAAAATACTTGCATCATGTTTATCATTTTGGTATACATCTCTAACAACCCTTTTTGTGTTGACCTGCCAATACCATATTGGTGGTACGTCACAAAAGATTCCTCTTTTACCACTAATAATTTTGAGATAAGTTGGTGTTAATGTTTTTTTATCATAACCAGTCCCATGGTTCACACCTACAACTAACCAAACATGGAGGACCAACACAAGGATCTACCCAAAGACACAAGAAAATTTTAGGGGAAAAATTTATCCCATGGGCTAATTTTCAAGGGTTTTTCCCAAAAATATTTTCTAATATAATTTTTCCAAATTCCATAAAATTAAATTTGAATACTCCAAAAATCACTAAAATTGTCCAAAAACTATATAAATCCCTTATCAATTTGATTTTTTTTTTGTAAATATCGTCAAACATTTTATGGTTGGAAATTTGATCATTAGTAACATTTTCTAAGGTTTATATTGTGGATACTTAAACTTTTCCTTGAAAGACATTAAGTATCTGCAATTATCAGTCATGGCATTGCAACATTCAATTGACTATATTAATATTAATATATTGAATCATGCCAACAACAATACATCTTATATCAACACCATATGACTAACCAACAACACTTGATTGAGATCATAACTTAACATATGGGCTAACACACTCTCTTTCTAGAAACTAATGAATAATTTGTAAATGGAGAATAGGGATATCACACTCTCTTTCTAGAAACCTAGCCTCCATCCTTCTAATATAACAATTCATGGAACTAATTCTCAAAGGAAAACATGTGCAAATTTGATGGCTCAAATACCTTGGGTTTGGTTACCCAAATGGAACACTTTTTTTTTCTTTCCATGGCATTAAGATTAGCTTTCAAAAGTTTAACTTTGAGGTCTTATATTTAGACTCAGAATGTTGGAAATGGTACCAATGGTACCAAAAATATTATCATTGGTATGTCCCTTGAATCCAATTTGTGAAAACCAAATATTTAATACACTAAGTATATGTCATCATTAGTCATGCCATTGCAACATTCAATTGACTAGATTAATAATAATATGGATCATGCCAACAACAATATAGCTTGGATCAACACCATATGGATAACTAACAACACTTGAATGATATCATCACTTAACATGTGGGCTATCACACTCTCTTTCTAGAAACCAATGAAGAATTTGTAAATGAAGAGCAGGGATATCACTCTCTCTTTCCAGAAACCTAGCCTCCAACACAACACTTGAATGATATCATCACTTAAGATGTGGGCTATCACACTCTCTTTCTAGAAACCAATGAAGAATTTGTAAATGAAGAGCAGGGATATCACTCTCTCTTTCCAGAAACCTAGCCTCCAACCTTTAAAGATAACACTTCATGGCATCGATTCTTAATGGAGAAAAAATATTGATGGATCAAATACCTCAAGTTGGGTTACCCAAATGGAACACTATTTTTTCTCTCCATGCCATTAAGCATGGTTTCCAAAATTTAAAAATTGAGGTCTTATATTTAGACTCATTGACAATTGTGGCAATGGTAGAAAAACAATTATCATTGTTATGTCCCTTGGAGATATTTTGTGAATATCATTCATGATGATTTTGAATGTGACACTTTCTACCTAGGAGGTTGACCAAATTACTCTATATAAGCACATATATGGACTATATTACATCCTTCGATACATTGTCCATCCACATAGAAAGACTCTCTGATTATTTATTTCAAAAAAAATCATCAATGGGATAAAAGATGAAATTTGAGCACATGTCATAATGAATCACCCAACAAAATTATTGGAAGTTTGTGATCAAACTATAGAAGTTGAGACATTGTGAAATTCCAAAACTTTGAAAGATACTCATTTCATGCTCTCACTAGCACCTCCAACCCACCACCATTAAGAATCCACAAGTTTTCTCTGGAAGTGATGGTCGAATGTCAACACCTTAGGATTTGCTATAACTATGTTGAGAAATATATTAGAGAGCATAAATGAAAAGAATATAATGTATTCCAAATACATGTATCCCCACATGATCCCCACTTAAGAACTAGAAGTGAAGGATACTAATCCACCCATGGAAGATGAAAACATAGTGTAAGCTCCTAGGAGGAACCCTAAATTTTATTCCATGCCTTATTAGGCTTCTCAAAAACCCAAATAGTAAATCTCATATCCTACATCAAGCACTGCAAAGAAATTGTACTAATTGGAATTGGAAGCACCCACAATTTTATCCATAGGAGAGTGATAAAAGAAACCCATTTCTATGTCCAACATATATTGAATTTCCAAATTATAATAGAAAATGGTGGTATTATGAAATGTGGAGGTCATTGTGAAACTAAAAATGTGTGATTTTCATCTAAAACACACATGTTCGTCATTGAAATGGGTGGTTGCAATGTAGTTTCGGAGGGATAATGGATAAGGACTTTGGGACCAATTATCATCAATTTCAAGAACCTATATTTATTTTTTGTTAAGGAAGGGCACAAACACCATATCAAAGGGATAACTTAGGTCCTCCAAAAATTATCACCTCCGACTGTATGGAGAATTTTTTGAAGAAATTCCACTCCATTGTTATTTCAAAATTCAATGCCATCCAATCCATGGACACACCCCCATAGGGCATGCACCCTGACTTGTAGTTGGTTCTCTCTAAACATTAACAAGTTTTTGACACACCCAAGGGTTAACCACCAACTTGTGGGGATCATCACCAAGGTATTCCCCTAATTTCAAGTAGTGACTCCCCCAATGTATTCCCATATCAAGACCTTTTTCACAAAAGAATGGAATATAGGATATCATTCATGAGATATTAGAGACAAGCATCATTCATCCCAATACCAACCCTTATTCTAGAATTTTTTGCTTCCAATAAAATAACTATCAAGGATAATTTTATTATCCTAATCACTAATGATATTTTGGATGAGCTTCATGGAGCCAAATGATTCACTAAATTGGACCACCATTCATGATACCACAAAATCAAAATGAGAGAACAAGACACTCTTGAAACAACTTTCCATACCCATGAAGGCCTTTATGAGTTTTTATTAATGCCTTTTGTCCTTTGTTGTTAGTGATTGAGAAAAATATGAAGATAATTGAAATTTAAAACTTTAATCCATAATAACAGTGCATAGAAATCATATCAATAATTCAAAGATATCAAACAAACCATAGAACACATGATATACCCTGGGAAAACCCTCCACTAATTCAGAGGATGAAAAACCCAGTAAACGATCTTAGAGTATGATTTATTAGTAGCAGAGAATGATTACAACACAATAGCATATTGCTTTCACTGAGAGCACTAGAGAGAGGAGTTCAAAATGGAACACTGTATCTAACTTGACAAGTGCATAACACTTAAAAAATAAGTCAGATTAGGTTTTACAACAAAAATAGAATAGTTTCATGCATCAAGAATTTGTTAACACTTAGAACACTGATCCATCTTCAATCATGCTCCCCCAATTGATCTGGTGCCAAGCTCGTACTCCATAGTTATCTCCCATAAGAAGATATGTACCTTCCATTAATTAACTAACTCTAACTAAGTTGTTAACTGAGTGTACTGAGATGATTTGAATGGAACTACATGCAACTGAATGGAACTAAGTGTAACTAGATACAACTGAGTGTAACTGAACAGAACTGAATAGAACTAAATGTAATTGAACAGTAACTGAATGTAACTGAAAAGAACTGCATGCAACTCAATGTAACAGAATAGAACTAGTGCTTATCCATCGGTGTTTATTTCCAACAATCACTTACATTAATTAAGGATTTGATTCCTTAATTAACTTAACCATAACTAATACTCAAATGGTATCTAATCAATTCGAGTTCACTTGGTGGCAACATGGGCAATTTGAATTCTCTCTCTATCTCTGTGCTCATATTAAATATCTCTACATGGTCCATATGTGTTTTCATTAATTAATCATATCATACTCATAAGATCGTTTCCAAACCTATGATCATATGTATTGGCCCATGTCATATAGTCACATGCTAAAGTACATCACTCTAGGGGTAGATAATCCCTAAAGGAGACTTGTAGCACCTATTGACTATGACTATCCATACATCACATGGTTTATTACATAGTAAAGTACTCCACCTCACAACATGAGGATATTTGTAGAACTTGATATTACTCGCAAGTATATTGTCTTGTTATTACTCACAAGACTTTACTTGATGTTACACACAAGTTTTACTGACTTGATATTACTCACAAGTATATTGTCTTGATATTACTCACAATACTGGAGAATGACTCTTGATGTTGTAATATCAACACTACCTCTGAGTGAGGGAGACATTCTCTGCCATACCAAGCTTATCTCAGAAGTGTCTAAACTTTGTCACAGATAAAGGATTTTTCATCACATCTACAATCTGCTCCTCAGTAGATACATACTGGATTTTTAGCATACCTTTCTGGACCATGTCTTGAATGAAGTGATACTTCATTTCTATGTGTTTCGACTTGTCATGAAACACATGATTCTCATAAAGCTTTATACAACTTTGGTTGTCACGCCTGATCACTGTAGGTTCTAGATTTACACTGAGAAATCCTCCAAGTATATTTCTCAGCCACGCTGCTTCTCTGCAAGTAGTGCTAGAAGCAATGTACTTAGCCTCTATTGTGCTTTGGGAAACTGAGCCCTGCTTTCTGCTAGACCAAGAAATCAAAACAGAACCCAACATGAAACAGTATCTGGAAGTGCTCTTCCAATCAACAATATTGCCACCCCAGTCAGAATCAATATATACAAGCAATAAAACTCATCCATTGGAGGTATACCTAAGTCCACAAGAAATTGTACCGCAGAGGTACCTCAAGATGTGCTTAGCTGCAACCCAATATCTGTGTCTGGGATCAGTCATGAACTGAATCAAGATGCTAACTGCATAGAAAATGTCCAACCTTGAATGTATTAAGTACATCAACGAGCCAATCAATTGTCTGTATAATGTGGGGTCCACTGGATTTGATCCAATCTCAGTCTCATGGAGTTTCCTCGAATTGGAATCCATCGGAGTGTTTATGTATTTACAATCCACCATGCCAAATCTGTGCAAGATGTCCACTGTGTACTTCCCTTGAGGTAGAAATATCTCATCATTCCTATGCCAAATCTCAATACCTAGGAAGTAGTGCATAAGACCTAAGTCTTTCATCTCAAACTTTGAGGTAAGCCCCCTCTTACACTCAGGAATCAATTTTTCCTCTCCAGTGATGAAAATATCATCAACATATAGAGCCAGTATTAGAGGCTAGTTATCCACTACTTTGAAGAAGTTGGACTCTGCATCACTTTTCAAGAAACCTAGTTTCTGAAGATAACTGTCTATTCTAGCGTACCAAGATCAAGGAGCTTGTTTTAACCCATACATGGCTTTCTTCAACTTGCAGGCATGGGAATCCTTCCCATGTATCACAAAACCATCAAGTTGCTCAATGTAAACTTCTTCCTCAATGGTGTAGACTTAATTTATGAACCCACAATGAATCGAAGAATCCATGAATAATTGATATAATATGATGGTTTTTACAATAAGATAAAAAGACCTTTTATAGGTCTAAACACACAATTTCAACAGAAAGGTGTGACCCTACGATAACTTTACATTTAATAATTAAAATATTTGTTCTCTAACTATTTAGATACATAGCATTGCCACTGTCTTTTAGAACTCTTTGTCCTCAAAGCAAGGATAAGGATGGATATTGTTGACGAAACTGTTTTGTCTCCCATGATGCGTCTTCATTTGGAAAAAATTTCCACCTAATGAGATATTCCTCGAGTGTTCGAGAATGAAGTCTTCTTTCTCGGGTTGCAATAATCACCTCTGGTTCCAAAATGACCCTTCCTTTGTCATCTAAGATAGGAAATATTGTTTGCACTATTTGATGTTTCCCCAACATATTTTTGAGACAAGATACATGGAAGACATTGTGGATACGACTTTTATCAAGTAAGTGTAATTCATACACAACTTGACTAATCTTCTTGGTGATTCGATATGGTCCGTAAAAATTTTGGGCCAACTTGATTTTTTCTCCTTGTTTAGTAGATACCTATTTATAGGGTTGGAGTCTTACGATCACCCAATCTCCTACTTCAAATTATCTCTATGTTCTGCATTGATCTACTTGTTGTCTCATATGGTTTTGTGGCGTGACTAAGTTATCCTTGAGTAATTTAATCGTTTTTTGAGTTATCTCTAGTTGGTTCCTTACTTCTTGAACATTAGTTTCGTTTAGAACCAACTCCTTCCAATTTGGGGGTTCATACCCATATAAAGCTTGGAAGGGGGTCATTTTCGCGGCGGTGTGGTACTTTGAGTTGTACCACCATTCTCCTAGGCATAACCATTGAGATCAGTGGTTTTGCTTATCTGTTATGAAACAATGTAGATAGGATTCTAAGCATTTGTTTGCAAATTTAGTCTGACCATCTATTTGGGGGTGGTAAGTCGAGCTCATATTGAGTGACGTGACCACTTGTTTGGAAAATTACCTCCAAAATTTTCCATTAAATTCTGCATCTCTGTCACTGACAATGACTTTTGGGAAGCCATGTCATTTGTAGATATTCTTGCAAAATATATCTGCTATTAGTTTTGTCGTGTCTGTCTTTTTTATTTCCATGAAGTGTGTAAATTTGGTTAATCAGTCAACCACTACAAATATTTTGTCCTTTCCTTGCGATGGAGGTAACCCATCCATGAAGTCCATTGATATTTGTTCCCATTTCTGGTTGGGAATGTGTAGCGGGTGAAGTAAACTTGGGATTAAAATATTTTCGCTTTTGTTCCTTTGGAATTTGTCACATTCAGCCACATAATGTTGGATTTCTTTTCACATCCCCTTCCAAAAAAATGATCTTATTGCATTATAGTAATACTTAAAGAATTTCACGTGTCCTGCGGATGGTGAACCATGGGATTCCTTCATTACCTTAACCTTGAATTTAGAGTTTGAGTTTAAATAAATCCTCCCTTTATACCAAAGGATATCGTTTTCCATTCAAACTTGGGGTCATGATTGGAAATGTTAATTATAGTGCTTGTTTCTAGTTCCTTGGTGTATTTGCTTCGTATTCATCTAGCCATTCTGGAATTGTGACTAAAATGGAGTAAGAGGTCATATCCTCATATTTTCTGGAGAGTGCATCTACGACTAAATTTTCCTTCCCCTTTTTGTGTATCATTTCCATCTCGAAAGCAATGATTTTTTCTATCCACTTCTGTTGTTCTATGGACAATGTTTTCTATTGAAGTAGGTATTGAAGACTATTTTGGTCTATGTGGATCATGAATTTTCTCCTTAGTAGGTATTGTCGCCACTTTGTTAATGCTTGCATAATTTCCAACATTTCCTTATCATATGTAGACTTCAATTGTTCTCACTTGTTTAATTTCCTGCTCTCAAAGGCTGTCAGGTGTTCATCTTGCATTAGTACTGCTCCCAACCCATAACCTGAAGCATCACATTCTATTACAAATGGTTTGAAGAATTCTAGGGTATCTAGTACAGGTGTGGAGGACCTAATTCCTTTCAAAGCTTCAAAACACTTATCCGCTTCTTCACTCCACTGGAATGCATTCTTTTTTAGAAGGTTGGATAAGGGTGCGATTATGTGTGCATAATTCTGGATGATTCTTTTGTAGTATCCAGTTATCCTGAGGAATCCCCTTAAATTGGAGATGTTAGTGGGTTTGGGCCATTCTGTGATTGATTTGATTTTTTTTTGGATCTACCTTGACTCCTTCTTTAGATATTACATGACTAAGATAGCTCACTTCTTCCTTACCGAATGTGCATTTGGACATCTTAGCGTAGGTCATTTGGTCTTTCCATGTCATTAGGTCATTTGGTCTTTCCATGTCTTACTGTATATGAGGATGTCATAAAAAAAACTAGTACAAACTTCCTTAGGAATGGCTGAAATAAGTTATTCATGGTTTCTTGAAATGTCGTTGGAGCGTTAGTTATCCCAAAAGGCATTACCTTAAACTCATAATGTCCTTCATGGGTCCAGAAGGTTGTTTTTTCCACATCCTCTAGCCTTACTCTGATTTGATAATACCTCGATCTCAAATCTAGTTTCGAGAAGTAACTTGTGCCATCAAGCTCGTCCAACATTTCATCGATGAAGGGAATGGGGAATTTTTTGTTAATAGTTATCTTGTTTAGTCCTCTCTAGTCGATGCATAGCCTAAATGACCCATCCTTCTTTTGTACCAGTACTATAGGTGCGTCATAAGGACTCCAACTTTTTGTATTCACTCCACACTTCAGTAAATCATGGATTAATCTTTCAATCTCTATCTTATGATGGTGTGGATACCTATAGGGCTTAATATTGACGGAGTTTGATCCACACTTGATTTCGATAACATGCTCGATCTTCCTTTCTGGTGGTAAATCCATGGGGAGATCTTTGAATACCTTTTTGTACTTTTGTATCAGTCCTTGGATCTCTCGTTGACGTGGTTTAACCCCTTTTGAAGTTAATAATTCCATCTCTTTCCATTGTGCGATATATGTTGGTGCTCCTTTTTGAATAACTTCTCCATTTTGTGGGATGACACAATTTGTGTGTAAGGGGGTTGGAACCCATACAACTTGTATTTTCCTCCTTGCCACCTAAACTTTATAAATTGTTCTTGGTGGTTTGATGAGTAGGTACCTAGTGTTTGCAGCCACTAAATTCCTAATACTACATCATCTCCTCCTAAAGGTACTGCATAAAATTTTGACTCAAGGTTATAGTTTTGTATTTACAGCTTAACTTTGTGGGATTTTCCCACTTTTTCGGTCTTCTTTCCATCTAGGACCATTACCTTCATGTTAGGTACTTGATATATGAAAAGGTTAAGCCTCTTGGAAACACTTACATCAATGAAATTATGAGTACTTCTTGTGTCCAATAGGATGACAACTTTGTTATTTTTTATATGCCCTTTAAGTTTTAATGTATATGGTTGGTGTATTCCTGTTATGGTTGTGATCGATATCTTGGGTGTTTCTTCATCTTCTGAATCTGACAAAGGGTTTTGGATGTCACATGTTTCTTCTATGCTGAATTCTTTGATGTCTAACTTGCCTTCCTCTTCTTCTTCACATTGATATAGGTTCTTGGTGGTCTCTTTTTCCACACATCTATGTCTTGGGTCCCGCTTCTCTCTGCAATATTTACACTTTCCTTCTTTCATTCATTGGACTTCTAAAGTGGGTTTGTTGTCACTTCTTAGATGTGGTGGTCGGTATTTGGTGTCAGTTTTGGTATTTTGGATGAGCTTTCGATCTTTATCATGGTTTATGTTCCACCTTTTTTTTATTTTTTCCTCAATGATTTTTGCCTTGTGTCTCACCTTGTCCACGGTTGAGACATTTAGTAGCTCTAGTTCATCCCTAATATAGGGTTTTAGTCCATATGCATAATTTTGAATACCCTGGTTGTATGTTATTTCCAGCACCGTGTTGCTAGGGCTTCCCACTCGTCGATGTATTCATCGACGTCACCTTTTTGCTGCAATCTCGAGATTCTTGCAAAGAATTCTTTTTCCTTTGTCTTTGAACCTTTTAAAGAAGTTGTGTTTAAACATGTTCTAGTGGAGTGCAGCTTACCGTGTTGTAACCTTCCACCACATATACCAGTTATATGCCCGACCTTATAGATGCATCAAGGTATATTTTATCATTTCTTCATCGGATACGATATTGTGTATGAAGAAAAAAAATTCTACCTTTTTTATCCATGCCAAGCTCTATTTTTTTACCATCAAATTTTGGCAATTCTAACTTGGGTTTCATTTGATCTCCACCTGTACATGGTCTTCGAGGAGAGGACAATTGTTAAGGATTTGAGGAATAATCATGATCGGTCTCTTCTTGTGGGATTTCTCTTTTAGGTGGAATTATCTCGTGATGTTTTGTATTTGTTGAACTTGAGGATGGTTGCTCTTTTCCTGACACATTGCCATATTTTGTGGTATCTTTTTCATCTAGATACCGCATGATTTTTATTAATCCAATTTCGAAACCTAATGTTATCTCTCTTCTTAATCCCTCCATCTCCCATGATACAGCTTCGTTGACGTTCCTTTTAACGGTGTCTGATAATTCTTTTTTTCCTTTGTGTAGCTCTGCTTCGATTTGGTCGAGCCTTGAGTGTAAACCTTCAATATTTTTAGAATCTTGGACTTGGTTTTTCTCCAAAATATCCATTTGTTCCTTAATTTCCCTCATCTCTGACATATTCCTTATGCAAGGAGCAATTTTTACCACTCTAGGATAAAAAGATCTTAAATATAATAATTAATTATTATAGTAATATTTATTTTTACTTTTAAATAATAATATTAATATTATTAATAAAGTTTACTAATAATAATAATATAATATATTTATAAAAGTAAAATCTGATGTTTAAATACTAATAATGTTTTTAGGGTTTCATTGTGTGGAACAGAATATGCGCACGGACGAGGAGACTGATGGGAGCGCGTGAAGGGAGGTAGGCGGGCAGGAAGGAATTTGGCAAGGGTGTTGGCTACAGAAAACAGAAGGGAGCATGCAGGAGGCTGGGGAGCTGCAAGGGTGTGCATTAGGAGAGCGTGAGAGAGGAGGAGTGGCGTGGAGGAGTGACCGCGGATGGGGAGGGAGAAGGTGGACGGGGATGGGGTGGGGAACAATAGTTGAGCACGTGAGGAATAAAAACGGGTGAATTCAATGAAGATTAATGATTGGGTGCGTGAGGGAGGATGATGGGTGGTTGAATTGTAGTGGATGAAGTGGGGGAGTGTGACGAAACGAGAGAAGAATGGAGCAGGTGAGAGGTGGGGAGGAGATGAATGGAGCTGCGAAAGGTTCCGAGGAGTGGCACGGCTCTGATACCACTTGGTGTAGACTTAATTTTTGAACCCACAATGAATCAAAGAAGCCATGAATAATTGATATAATAGAATGATTTTTACAGTAAGAGAAAAAGACCATTTATAGGTCTAAATACACCATTTCAACGGAAAGGTGTGACCCTACGATAAATTTACATTTAATAATTAAAATATTTGTTCTCTAACTACTTAGATACATAACACTCAACCTCACCATTGAGGAAGGCATTCTTCACATCCATTTGGTGAAGCTTCCAGCCTAATATTGTTGCAAGTGAAATAATAGATATGATAGTAGTATACCTGGCCACTGGAGAAAAAGTCTCCTCATAATCAATGCCCTCTTTCTGAGAGAAGCCTCGGGCAACAAATATGGCTTTGAACTTGTCCACACTGCCTTCTACAACATCCTTTATCTTATAAATCCATCTAGAAGTAACAACTGACTTCCTCTCAGCTCTGGGAACAATATCCCAAACATCATTCTTCAGAATAGAATGATACTCCTCTGTCATAGAATCTTTCCATACTTGTTGCTCTGCAGCCTCTTCATCTGATGAAGGCTCAAAGTCACTAATGTTGCTCATCAATACAACATATCCTGAATATCTATCAGGATGCATGCACTTTCTGGAAGATCCTACTAGTGCTCCATGCTTCTCAACATCTCTCAATATATCACGACACCATGATGATGACCTCCTCTTTATAGGAGGTTCATTAACCAGTTCAATTGGCTCATCAATGACAGGTAACTTTGTAGACTTTCCTGGATTCTCCCTATGAATCTCACAAGGGGAAGAATCATTATCATGATTTTTCGAAGTAGGAATCTCAGTCTCCTTTGTCTCTAAATCACATTCAAGCTCTTTTGACCGCTTAAATGTTGCATCCTCATGGAAAGTCACATCCCGACTTACCTCAACATGTCTCTTACCAGGTACATAAATTATTAATGCTTTGGAGGTCTCATTGTAGCCAACAAAATTTCCCTTCTTTCCATAAGGTTCCATATACACAAAACATCCAAAAATCCGAAGATGTGATATGTCTGGTTTTTCTTGAGTGAACACTTCTTCAGGTAGTTTCTCATCAAGAACTGCAAACAGACTTTTTTTTTAATGTACACTGGTGTACTAGTAGATTTTTCCCATAAATAAGCAAAAATATCCTGATCGTGTAACCTGGATTTTGTAGCCTCACAAACAGTTCTATTCTTTCTCTCTGCAACCCCATTTTGGTGTGGGTTGTAAGGAACTATTAATTGTCTACATATCCCTACATCACTACAAAACTCATTATAGTAATTTGATTCAGACTCTCCTTTACTATCATACCTTAGGGCACGAATATGCCTACTTGTATGTTTTCTACTAAGGCTTTAAATTCTTGGAATTTACAGAAGGTTTCACTTTTGACTTTCATGAAGTAAATCCAAGCCTTACATGAGAAATCATCAATGAATAAAACATAGTAAAGGTACCCACTGAGGGAAGGGGTAGACATGGGTCCACACACATATTAATGTACTAAGTCAAGGATTCCTTTAAATATAGTATGGCTGCTAGGAAATTTATTTTTAACATTCTTTCCTAAAGCACAACCTTGACAGATAAAATCATGAACAGAATCGAAACTAGGCATACCTTTCACCATTCGTTGTAAACCAAGAAGTGCTCTGAAGTGGAGATGTTCGAGTCTCCTATGCCAAATATCGCATGGGATGATACTATGATGTACCATGGCTGAAATAATATTTCCTAGGACTTTGTAAATTCCTCCTTATTGAACTCCAAAAATAACAACAGTATCAAG
The DNA here is from genome assembly GCA_001517045.1 of Pseudotsuga menziesii. NCBI lineage: Eukaryota > Viridiplantae > Streptophyta > Pinopsida > Pinales > Pinaceae > Pseudotsuga > Pseudotsuga menziesii. The sequence continues at coordinate 17,218 of LPNX010755860.1, read as the reverse complement.
GTTTTGGTTCTTCACCATAAGTATGCTCGATTCTCCATGAACATCACATGGAAGCCTTTATCATGAAGGACAGAAACAAAGAGTATATTTTTCTTCAATATAGGGACATACAAAATGTCATCCATATGTAGCATGTCTCCTAAATTTAACTGGAAGGATGTGGATCCAACTCCTTGGATTGAATATATAGAATTGTCTCCCAATTCCACCATGCATGAGAATTGTTTCTCCTTTATATTGGAGAGTGCATTCTTGTACCTTGACATGTGCTTGGAAGCGCCACTATTGATCAGCCATGTATCTTCTCCTCTGATGATGGATCCAGACAAAGTAGAGACAAGATAATACTCTCGTCTAGTCTCTTTCTCTTCGGGTGAAATCTTATGCAGATTTTATTCTACGGCAGTGGAGGCATGAACCTTTCCTTCATCCTTCTTCTTTCTATTGCACTCTCTTGCAAAGTGACCTTTATTTCCATAGTAGAAGAATTTAAACTTTGATTTTTCAAAGTTCTTTGTAATCTCTTTATTATTTGTATGAAAGTGTTTCTTGGGAGCAAAAAGCTTCCTCACTTTCTTCATCCTAGCCATGAGATCTAGATTCTATTCTTTAGTGTGCACTGCTTTTTTTTGGATGCGCCCTTGTTCTTGAATGCAGTCATTCCATAGTCTTTCAAATTTTAGCTGCTCTTCTCTTCCATTTACCACAGCAAGAAAGGTCTCCCATGAGGCAGGGATCCCATCAATGGCAGTTTGAAGAAGATCATCCTCATCTGTCTCCACAGCGATGCTTGCTAGCTGATCCTTCACTTGTAAAATCTTTGTGAACAATGATGTCATTTTCTCATCCTTCTCCATATTCATGTTGCACAACTTGTTCTTCGAAGCCCTTTTTTGAGTAGGATCATTATTCTCATAGAGATTCATGAGTGTGTCAAAACACTCCTTTGTTGTCTTCAATGGAGTGATCAGCGACATGAGGTTGTCCTTCACAGAGTCATATATGATCTGCTTTGCCTTTACTTGATTCTTTTTGTAATTTTTCCTTCCTACATTTGTATTGGTCTCTTCGATCAAAGAGGTAACAAAATATTTTATATCATTCTCTTCTACAATATTGAACACTCTCACCTTCCATGTATTGAAGTTGGATGTTCCTTCGAGTCTATCTTCTGGTCGGACGGATATAGAAGCCATTGCTTCACACTCTTGCTCAATGCTTCAATATCTGCTTAGGCTTAGAGTGTTTGCACAAAACTAAGCTCTTTCCCACCCTTGCTCTGATACCATGTTATTGATTGAGAAAAATATGAAGATAATTGAAATTTAAAACTTTAATCCATAATAACAGTGCATATAAGTCATATCAATAATTCAAAGATATAAAAAAAGCCATAGAACACAGGATATACCCTGGGAAAACCCTCCACTAATTCAAAGGATGAAAAACCCAGCAAACGATATTAGAGTATGATTGATTAGTAGCAGACAACGATTACAACACAATAGAAGCTTGCTTTCACCAAGAGCACCAGAGAGAGGAGTTCAAAATGGAACATTGTATCTACTTTCCAAGTGCATTGCACTTAAATAACAAGTCAGATTAAGTTTTACAACAAAAATAGAATAGTTGCATGCATCAGTAATTTGTTAACACTTAGAACATTTATCCATATTCAATCATGCGCCCCTGATTGATCTAGTGTCAATATTTCACTCCGTAGTTATCTCCCATAAGAAGATATGTGCCTTCCATTAAATTAACTAACTCTAACAGAGTTGTTAACTAAGTGTACTGAGCTGAGCCGAATGGAACTACATGCAACTAAATGGAACTGAGTGTAGTTGCATACAACTAGGTGTAACTGAACTAGAATGGATGGAACTGAACAGAACTAAATGTAACTGAACATAACTTAATGGAATTGAACAAAACTAAATGTAATTGAACAGAACTGAATGTAACTAAATAGTAACTAAACATAACTACATGCAACTCAATGTAACTGAACAGAACTAGTGCTTCTCCATCAATGTTTATTTCCAACAATCACTTGCATAAATTAAGGAGTTGATTCCTTAATTAACTTAACCATAAGTAATCCTCAACTTATATCTAATAAATTCGAGCTCACTTTGTGGCAACATGGGAAATTCGGATTCTCTCTTTATCTTTGTGCTCATATTAAATATATTTGCATGGTCCATATGTGTTTTCATTAATTAATCATATCATACTCATAAGATCATTTCCAAACCTATGATCATATGTATTGTCCCAGGTCATATAGTCACATGCTAAATTAAATCACTCTAGGGGTAGCTAATCCCTAAAGGATACTTGTAGCAGTTGTTGACCATGACTAGCCATACATCACATAGTGTATCTACTTTACACAGTAAAGTACTCCATCTCACAACATGAGGATATTTTTAGAACTTGATATTACTCACAATTCTACTGTCTTGGTATTACTCACAAGACTTTACTTGATATTACACACAAGTTTTAATGACTTGATCTTACTCACAAGTATACTATCTTGATATTACTCACAAGACTCGGATTGATATTACTCACAAGCTTTACAACATCACCACCTCAGTCGTATGAGGATATTTGTAGGACTTGATATTACTCACAAGCCTATTGTCTTGATATTACTCATAAGATTGGAGAATGACTCCTTATGCTATAATCTCAACATTTTTAATGCCCCACCCTGGCAGCCACCTTTTAGAGACTCGTGAACAAGATATTTCGACCTTTCCTCTACAGTTTCATGTTGTTATTCTTTGATGATATATTGATCTACATCGTAATATGGGAATTCCACCTAGAGCATGTCAATCTTGCCTTGCAATTAATAAGGGACCACCAATTAATTGTGAAACATTCCAAATAATATTTTAGGGTTATTAAGGTTGAATATTTGGTCATATAATCTTGAGTTGGGATGGAATATGCATGGATCCAAATAAATTGGCATATATGCACTAATGACCCACCTCAACAAGGGAAACATGTAGAAATAACAGCTCCAATGCTATGAGCAAATATGTTAAGAAGAAGCACGGGAAATAGATCTTGCTACTAAGATAATTCTCACAAGCATACATAGGAAAAATAGAGATAAGAAAAGAGAATGAATCACATGAATGAAGAGATGAATATTGGAGTGTATCCTTCCAATGAATAATAATGAATAATAGTGTACATAAATAGTACATCCCTCATAGGAAAATCGAGTTGTATGGAGACAACTCATAAATCTCAAAAAGGATGACTTACCAAAATATGATAAACACTCATAGGTGGCTAAAGCACTTCCCAAATCAGTCAAGGACCTCACAAATTAGCAAAAGAATGAGGGATTTGTTAAGAGTGATGGAAAAACATGCTAATCCTGGAAAATGGAGAGAAAGTCATGAAGGATGGGTTGGCAACAAAAGATACCAGTTTCCTAGTTAACTAGCTTTACCTTATCCACATAAAAGATGGATAAAGTGGAATAAAGAAGAATCTGTAGTAAAGCATAGTTACTAATTATGGGAGTCAATAAAGTGGTCAAGATCAACTCAGAATCAGAAATAAAGCATTACTGGGGTATAGATGGCATGTGTTGACTTTAAGGTGCAACTGGATGCCAACTAATTAAGCTAGCGAGTAGATAATTAATGAAATAATGATTAATTATTTTATCCTAAGTTATGAATGGGTTTAATATATTCCAACAAAACACAATAACCTTAGAACTATTTTTTCATGTTCTATGTGTGGAGAGTAGGGGAAATACACCCACCATTTCCCTAAGTTTCCCTGGTATCAAAAGATAATAGGGGGGAATATTAGTGCAGGAAAATGATCCAGGTCATGCCCAAGTGCACGCTGGGGACAAAAATCGACTGAATGAGTCGAGCTCTGTTATGGCGGAAGCATATAAAAGGAAACAGCAAAGCAGGAAATACACTAGGTCGACATAAAGCATGCACACAGACAATATGCAAAAATTTGAACCAATCTATTACTTCTTCTCTATGAAAGATGGAGGAATAAAAAGTTGTATATTACATTAGTTTACATGCTTATATAGGATTCTGAGATGATTGGGTGACTACCTGTTACGTTTAGTTACAAAAGAAGTTATAACGGTTCAGAAGTTCAACCGTCACATACGGCTGGAAGACAGAGGCATTTTGTCGATGTTCGACGTCTATATTGACAAAGCATGTTGGTATGGTGTTATGTCGAGGTGGACCTATCGAAACAAACATGTTGAGGTGAACCTGTCGAAGTGAACATGTCAAGGCGAACCTAGCGAAGCAGTCAGAGTAGTCAAAGTTGTCAAAGTGCTAGACTTTGTCGAAGCTTGACAACCTGCCAACTGCTAGTTGGATCATTCCTCCTTCCTTAAGAAACAATGGTATCCATTATGTATTCTTTCAAGTGAGGAAACTTGTTGGCTACTTCAGTAGCAGAGTAACATTTTCCTTGTGGGGGGGGTTCCAGCTTTAGCCACTTGAAACAAGGGAATGGAGTTTGTCCTTGTATGGTGTATACGTCGTCCCACAATGGTGTTGCAAAGAAGAGGTTCCTGAACATCTGGATGAATCTCTTTGGGATATGTTGTCTACAAGTCATTCTGTTCCAACAATGGTGCATGGTATGGTTGAAGTAGATCTACATTGAAAAATAGATCTAGGCCATGGCATGTAGGAATATCGACCTGACAAGTATTTTCTCCAATCTGTTTAAGGATGTTGTATGGACCATATAGCAAAGGTTTCATCTTTCTATATGGACCAGTGAAGTGCTCCTTCTTCAGATGTAACCAAACCTGATCCCCAACTTGGAATGAATGAGTAATATGATGCTTGTCATGTCGGGCCTGAGATTTTGGATTAACTTGTTACAACATTTCATGTGCTTGCTTATGAATTTTGTAGATTTTATCTCTAAACTTCAATGCTTTCTCCACTTCTCATCCTTCAAAGTCGATGTCGAGGAACTAATTAAGTCGATAGGCACCGAGGGTTGAAATCTGTAACAGATCTCAAATGGACTCTTACCCGTAGAGTTGTGTTGAGCACGATTGTAGTTGTGTTGTATGTATGGAAGGTTGTCATCCCATGTTTGAAAATGCTTATGGTTGTACATGCGAAGCAATTGTACGACTAAGCGATTTACAATTTCTGTATGTCCATCTGTCTATGGATGGAAGGCTGTCGACAAAGAAAGTCTTCTGTCGAGCTGTTTCTAGAGATTTTTCCAAAAGGTTCTAACAAATATAGCATCTCTATCAAAAATAATGGTCATTGGGAGGCCATAATGTTTCCACACATGTTCAAAGAAGAGTTGAGCATTTTTTTGTGTTGTCGTAGTCTTCTTGCATGGTATGAGTATAGTTGTCTTGGAAAATATGTCGACTACTACTAATATTGTGTCATGATGATGTTTGGTAGTAGGATATCCTGTCAAGTAGTCCATAGAAATAGATTCCCATGGTCAACTAAGAATTGGAAGGGGTGTGTACAGTCCTTGTCGTCAATTCGGCGGTTTAGCAATGGCATAAACTACACATGATAGAATGTACTTGTTGATGTCAAATTTAAGTGAAGGCCAATATAAATACTTTTGGAGGATAACAAGTGTTTTTTTGACTCCAAAATGTCCTACAGCCTTGTTGTAGTGTGTGTCCCAAATGAGCTTCCTTCGGTTCTCATCGATCAGTACACAAAGTTGTCCAAGATTGTATAGAAAGGTGTCCTCCAGGAAGTAGTCGGTAGTAGACATCGTGTCGGTCTGAAGTTGTCAATAAATTGTAGATAAATCGCAGTCTACTGAATACAATTGTAGCCAAGTAGTGGTGTCATAAACCTGCATACTCATCTCTGTAGACAGTAGATTAATGGGTGCTCTACTGAGACAATCGGCTACAACATTGGCTTTTCCTTTTCATACTTAATTACCAATTGAAATTGTTGCAGGTAATTAATCCACTTGATTTGTCGAGTTGTCCATAGTTTCGACTAGGATGGAGCGAAATGCAAAGGTTTATGGTCAGTGAGGATGATCGTTTACTTGCCAAGAATGTAGTCTCTCCATAGCTTAAGAGCTTGCACAATGGTGTACGGTTCTTTTTCATATGTTGAGTACCTTCTAACGGTGTCGTTGAAAGTATAGGAATGAAATGCGACTAGGTGACCTGACTGAGTGATCATTGCATCGAGGGAATAGTCCGATGCATCCGTCTCAATTTCAAAGGGCTGATGCAAATCAGGTAACACAAGTGCTGGTGCAATACAAAGCTTGTTTTTGAGTTGTTCAAAAGCGAGTTGTTGTGTTGGTGTCCATTTGAAGATAGTTTTCCCATTTCCTTTCGTCAACTGATTCAAAGGCCATGCGATGTGGCTGAATCCAAGTATGAATCGTTGATAGAAATTCACCAAAACAAGAAAACTTCTTATTTCATGAATGTTTTGAGGAATGGGCCACTCGTTGAGGATCTGTACTTTTTCTAGGTCGAGATGAATGCCTACAGAGTCAATTACATACCCCAAATATTTGATGCTGGCCATCACAAATGAGAATTTGTCCATGTTCATATATAGTCGATGTTGTTGGAGAGTGTTGAAGACTTGCCGAAGTTGTTTGACATGTTCTTCCCATGATCGACTGAAAATCAAGATATCGTCAAGATAGACAATGACACATTACCGATGAAATGTCATAGAAGGTCATCCATATATCCCATGAAGGTTGCAAGTGCGTTGGTTAAGCCGAAAGGCCGCATGACTAATCATTCAAACAATCCTTCATTGGTCTTGAAATTCATTTTTCATACATCGGTGCATTCGATTGGAATCTGGGTATATCTCAACTTGAGTTCGAGTTTCGTAAAGAACTTAGCACCTTTCAGACTGACAATGAGTTCATCAATCCATGGAAGAGGGTATCTGTTCTTTACTAAAATTTTGTTGAGGACCCGATAGTCTATGCACATGTGCCAAGTCCCATATTTATTTAGAACTAAGATGATTGGACTTCCACAAGGAGAGGAGTTGGGGTGGATATGAACCTTGTCGATCAAATCCTGGATTTGCCTACGAATCACTTCATTTTCTAGAATGGATATTCTATAAACAGATGTGTTAGGTAATGAAGAACCAGGAACAAGTTCAATGGAGTGTTTTACCTAAAAATGTAGAGGTACTCTATTTGGTGCTTGAAATACGTTCTAGTATTCCTCAAGAATGTGGTCGATCTGTTGTTGTTGTCGGGAGCTGCATTGGTCGGTGAGTCAACTTGTTGCTGCAGTATTCCTATAATGTTGAGGCTTTACCATGATTAATGCAAACTTTTGAGCATGATTGATAATCTTATTTGTTTGTTTGGAATATATCATAGCAACCATTGATGTGGGTTATCACTCTGGTATGCCATACCATTGATTCCGGATTTTGACAATCACCTTCTGAGTCCATGACTGATATGTACCGTGTCGATCCCATAGGTAAGGTTTCTCAAACAGGGCATTAACTATGGAAAGAGGTGCCACGTCACAGAGTACTTTATCTTCAAAAGGCTTAATGAAGTAAGCGAGTTGGCATTGATGTGTGATTCTCAATTCCTTCCCACCCTTCATCCAACTGATATTGTAAGGATGAGGATGTGGAGTGGTGACAAGACCTAAGTTTTTCACAAGATCTTTAGAAACAAATTTCTCCTAGATACCATTATCCACAATAAGATGTAATGGATTTTTCTAAACCCATATCATGGAACAAGCGCTCTCATTCCTCCTCATCGATGATAGTCGAGGCTTTCGGAGTGGTCGAGGTCGAAGCAAAGAGAGTTGATGCATCTGGATCAGATTCTACCAGGGTTCTGTCGGACAAGTCAGATGTCGACAATTTTTCCAAAAATGTCTTTCGAGCTTTGCATTCTGACATATCATGCCATGCTGAACTGTGATAATCACACCATTTCCCGGTAGTAGCTGCTTGTTTGTTGTGATCCCCCTTGTCTTTCTGAAAGTTCTTCGTTTGAACATTTCGGTCCGCTAGTGAGCCAGTGCTTTTTGTCTCGTCAGTTGCATGTTTATTGTATGCTTCTTTGGTCATATTTTCTGAAGTCAAAGGAATTGTCTGCTTATGTTGCTGAGTTTGTGAGTGTGTTTGAACATGCATAAGTTAAATAACTTTGATGGAAGTACTTATGTAACTTAAGATCTGAACAAGATCTTGCTCTGATACCAATGATCCAGGCTATGCCCAGGTGCACGTTGGGGACAGCAGTCGACTGAATGAGTCAAACTTTGTTATGACGGAAGCATATAAAAAGAATCAGCAAAGTAGAAAATACACTAGGTTGACAGAAAGCATGTGCACAAACAATATGCAAAAATTTGAACCAATTTATTACTTCTTATTCATGAAAGATGGAGGAATTAGAAAGTTGTATATTACATTAGTGTACCTACTTATATAGGATGCTGAGAGGCTTGGGTGACTACCCGTTACGTTCAGTTACAAAATAAGTTATAATGGTTTGGAAGTTCAACCGTCGCAGACGAATGGAAGACAAAGGCATTCTGTCGATGTTCGATAGTCATCTATATTGATAAAGCATGTTGGTATGTTGTTATGTCGAGGAGGATTTGAAAAGGTGAACCTGTCGAAGCAAACATGTCAAGGCGGACCTGTCGAAGCGAACCTGTCAAAGAGAACATGTCGAGGCAGAGCTGTCAAGGCGAACCTGGTGAAGCAGTCAGTGTAGTCGAAGCTGTCAAAGTGCTAGACTTTGTCGAAGCTTGAAAACCTACCAACTTCTAGTTGGATTAGAAAACTTATATAAAATTATGTACTATTTTTTATTCAATGATAATTTGACATGGGGTGTAAGAGTTGAAACTATTCACATAGAATAGAGGTCACCCATTAATACATTAAATAATGATTAATCATTTATCTTAGTTATATTACAAGTCATCCCTTCCTGAATGCTTCATCCTCAAAGCACACGTAAGGATGAGTGCTTCGATCTAAATTCCCCATTCTCCTTGGTGTACTTATTGTATGGAAGATTTATCCACTTGATAAGATACTTGCTAACACATCTTAAATGAAGTACCTTGGCTTTAACTTCTAAGATACATTCAAGAATCGGCGCTAGCCTCCCTTTTTCATCCAGAATGGATAATTGTGTGTGTATATGATTTGTTAGACCCATTCTTTAATTTAAACATGAAACATAAAAAGAATCGTGTATCGTCCCCTTGTTAGTATTATCCAAGGTAAAGGATACTTGGCATACTCTCCTTCTGATTCAGTAAGGACTATAAAACTTGGGGTCAAGCTTATTTTTCTTGTAGTTTTTGGGTGAGTTATGTTTGTACAATTGGAGTCACAAAAACACACAATCCCCTACTTCAAATTCATGATCGGTTCTCTTCATGTTGTCTTCTTGTTTGATTCTATTTTTTTCTAGTTCAAGGTGATTCTTGAGGATATGCAAGCTTTCATTAGAAGTATCTAAGTAGTTTTTCATATCAAGACCTTAAAATTGGTAACACCACATTCCTTTGTTTGTAGTGGTGGATAACCATATAAATATTTAAAGGGATTTATTTTTTGCAAAGTATGACTTGTTGTATTATACCACCAATCTTCCAAATGTAACAAATTATGTTATTGTTTCTTATGAAAAATTGCAAAATTCCTTAGGTACCCTTCAAGGAATTTGTTTACCACTTTAGTTTGTTGATAGGTTTTGGGATGGTATGAATTTACTCATTGTGAATGTGGTACCAACTTGATGGATAATTCCTTTCAAAAAAAATTGGTCAATTTGGAATCCCTATTGCTATGGAGAAAACTTCCTATGGCTTGGGGTGGACCACAACAAACAGTATGCCACCAGAAATCAATCCACTTCCAATATGCTAAAGAAATAAACAAGTCTAGCACTAAGGGATGAGAAGCGTACCTTATTTCAGACGTGCGTAGAATATCCCTGTTGAGCTTCCAATCACACTTGCACCTACATTTCATTCTCAACAACAACAAAACATACAAGCATGATAGATATTAAGTGTTAGAACCTACTCTAGCATATATAAATCCAATATATAATCAAAGAAACTACATCTATGGATAAAAATATTCATAGTTACACATATAACAAACGAGAAATGGATATTTCTATTAAATAGAAATAGAGTTATACATGACAAACTTTGTCGGCACCTCGTCAAAATCGAGAAACCAAGTCCTCCACCTAGGCCTCCACCACTTCAATCCTCCGTATCAATGGCAAGCTCACAAGACAAATATATTATTTATCTATATATAATATAGGGTTGTTTATAATATCATGGACTTTAGGCTTCATCATTGGTTAGTTGGTTTGGATACATATCAATAACATATACCATGGGGCCGAGGGATAAACCCTAATCCTTCCCCTTTTTCCAACTGACAAATCGTTCAAACATAAACATAATATCTACCACTATTATTAATAAGCAATATTGGCGACATGGATACATATCAATGGCATATACCATGGGTCCGAGGGATAAACCCTAAGCCTTCCCCTTTTTCCAACTGGAAAATCGTTCAAACATAAACATAATATCTACCACTATTATTAATAAGCAATATTGGTGGCATAATGTTAGGGAGTGTAGTGGTAGGGTGTAAAAGTTATGGTAGAGGGTCAAGGGTTCAATCCTCCCTACCCATAATAGTGTTTGGTGAATAGAACCACAAAGTGGCCAACTGGATTTCCATGTGGAAACCTCCAGTTGGTTCACATGTCTGCCACTATGCAACGAACCTGCCATATGTCGAAAGAAATAATTGGTCAATGTACCAAATATATATTCCATGTGCTTCCCTATATATAATCTATGGTTGTTTATAATATCGTGGAATTTGGGCTCCATCGTTGGTTCATTGGTTTGGATACAAATCAAGCTCAATAACATATATCATGGGGTCGAGGGCTAAGCCCTTGGTCTACCCCTTTTTCCAACTGAAAAAACATTCAAAAATAAACATAATATCTACCACTATGCTTAATAAGAAATACTTGCGGCATAATGGTAGGGTTTCAGAGTTATGGTAGAAGGTCAAGGGTTCAATCCTCCCTACCCACCATAGTTTTTGGTGAACAAAACCACAAGGTGGCCAACTGGACTGCCATGTGGAAACCTCTAGTTGGTTCACGTGTTTTCCACTATGCAACAAACCCGTCATGTGTCGAAAGAGATAATTGGTCCATGTACCAAATATATAGTATATATGGCACCCTGTGGGTGTGCTATATGGCATTTTTTTCCCTTTTAAACATGTTTTAAAGAAATTTCAAAACTTGATATCTTTCTCATCTAGAATCTGTTTTCGATGAAAAATGTGTCGCTAACAATCTCTCGATGAGCTCTACGCGATAGTATACTTTTGTTCATCATTTGAATATTTTTATTTGGATAATTTGGCAATATCCTCCTATATCACTTATCCCTTGGGGATTGATAGCCCCAACTTGGGGGTGTTTCTATCAAAGAAAGATATGTCTTGACTGAACCTATGCATGGGAGGAACATCCTTAATCTAAAACTGATTGGACTTGTTGTTAATATAAGTAGCATATTCTTGTTTATGCGGTGATTGTGCTCTCTTTTTCATGGTTGTTTGAATTATGATGTCATGATTATGTTGTTTATGACTGTGTCCATTTTTTAGTCTATGATATGCCCAAATGTATAGTTGTTTA
>LPNX010755855.1:0-24198 GCA_001517045.1 Pseudotsuga menziesii | reverse complement strand
AGGCATGTGCATTGCATACATTAAGTCAAAATACAAATTCCGGTGGATCGGGCCGCAACCGGTAAGCCCTTGTTTTTTACTTTGACCTACGGTAGCCGGACCGTAAACCGGACAGATTCCCTATTCCAAACAATCAACAGGCTAGTTGGGAACGTTGATTGGGGAGAATCCCTTTCTGTTGTCGCCTGCGAATTTCCAGGCCTCAACAGTTTTTGGCGCTAGAAGGAGGGCTGCCAGTAAAAGGCTGGCCGTGGAATTTGATTTCCCGAGACTATCCTACCAGCAGATGTTTAAAGTTTAATCTAACTCAGGTTTGAAGTTTCCGGTTCTACCCTTGAAAACCTATTTCTCGTAGTGTTACTTGCTTACTTTTGCTCATGGCTGGTAATCAACCTAACCCTTTGCCAGCATGGAGAGCTAGGTCACCTCTAAACTTAACTCCTCCTTTGCATGACCTACCTCAAGCCTTTGACAAGCTTTTGCCCAAGTTTGACCCTGCAGATAACATGGCTGTAGATGATCACCTTCAAAACTTTTACCTAGCGTTAGAGGGGCTAAGGGATGGAGAGTATGAAGATGTGGTGTGTAGACTTTTTCCTCGTACTCTAAAAGGAGCAGCAGCATCCTGGTACTTTGGACTACCTGCAAACTCCATTCCTAATTGGGACACTTTTGAAATGATTTTCAGGAGGAAGTATACCGCTCAGAATACACATGCCTCATTGATAAAAGGTCTGGTTTCGTTAAGAAAAGAAAAGAACGAAAAGGTACATAGTTTCACTCAGAGATTCTCGTTGTACTTAAAAAAAATTTCTGCTATTGACAGACCTTCAGACAACGTTCTAATTGAGTATTATACCTCAGCCCTAGGCCCTGAGTTGGCCATGTTTTCCAAGATGAAAGTCAAGACTACGCTGGCAGAAACCTATCAAGAGGCTGAGAGAGTTGAGGCTGAAAGTGAGAGTATAGAGGATTATCCTGACTTACTTGAAGAAAAGACCACGGTAAAAAGAATCTCATTGCTGTCCAAATCAAGAGAAGGCCAACCACATGATTATCATGAGATGATGAAGGTGCTTCAGAAGCTATCCAACCGAGTTGTAGAATTGGAACAAGAAAGGGATACTCAAAAAACCAATAAGCCTCCCTATCCCAGAAAAGAGGATGACAACCAATGGCAAGTCCCCCCTCCCAATTTGGCATCAATTAACATAACAGAGGTAGCAGGGGATGATTTTTGTACCTTTCACCAACTACCCCACTCTGAGAAGAAATGTCCTCAATGGATACATTCAATGACACGGGTGATGAATAAGTTGTTGGACCCAGAGTTGACTAGAGACAGTAGCAAGGAGGTAAAAGAGAAACAAACCATAGAAAAGACAGAGGATGATACTATGTTCTCATGGAATGGAGTTTCACTGTTTAACACTGAAGAAAATGCTCTCAAATCTCAGCACACATGTAAAACCACAGAAGATAAGTACTTAGCAAACAATGACCACGCAAAGCTCTCAGAAGTTCAAGAGCTGCAGGGGAAAAGCGAGAGGCAGGCTAATGTAAAGGCTAGAAATGACATACCTCAAGACACCAATTGCAAACAGGAAATAGAACCACGCATTAAACCTGCCAAATCATTGGAAGATGATGAGGAGGGAAGAACTGGCAAACTTAAAGAGGAGCTGCCCACAAAGAACCAACCTGTGGAGGAAAAGATTGAATTGATTAAGACAAAGAAAACCAGCGCTCCACCTTTCCTTGTGACCCTTGAAATCCTCAATCATAAGGTGCATAATTGTTTGGTGGATTCGGGATCTTCTATGAATGTTATGCCTCTGGTAGTTTGCAGAAAACTCAAGGGTCAGATAAAACCTACTTTTTGGGATGTCACGCAACTTGACAAAACTAGTGTCAAAGTAGTAGGAGAAATGGAGAATGTGATGATTCAATTGTCTGCAAATAAAAGGATATGCCACTACATTGACATCATAGTAGCCGACATTCTTGATGGTTATGGAATGATCCTGAACCGAGATTGGACATCGCGACTGAATGGGTATTTTGCTTCAGACTGGTCTCATTTGTGGTTACCTCAGAGTGGTAGCCCGAACATGATTAAGATTTTGAGAGAACCATATATGAAGCACAATGTCACTAAGCTAGGAGAAGGAAATGAATTTGCTGAGTCTGTATTGGGAAACCATCTAACTGAGCGTAAGTTGAGACAGCGCACTTCAAAAGAGGCCAGTCCTAGGATGGACACTCAGCCTGAGCTCCTTCAACTCCCTCAGGCTGAAAGAAACGATTGTAGGGTTTTGGATATGAGTGCCATTTCTATAACAACACAGTTGGATCATGGTTAGCTAATTTATGTCTAAAACCCAGCTCATTCCTCAGCTTTAGATTTAAAATTTTTCCGGAATGGGCAAAAGTTTTGTTGTCTATATTTTTCATTTGTACATAAATAAATTGATTTGTTGTTTATATTGTTTTCTTGCTTTAATACTTTGATGGTTCTGCTTTTTATTTGCTTTACTGCTGTTTTCTTATAGTTTGCTAGTTTTTCGTTCATTTTGAATAAGAGGCAAACTTTTGGATGCAAGGAGAATGTCAGGGTTCTGTATTAACTAAAATTCTGAGCAAAAGACTGGACTCTAAAGGATGTCTTCTAGTAATTGTATTCCTAGCTGGCAATGCATTCATGCGAAGTCTCACTTAATCCCTGTAAATACCTCAACAGCGAGAAGGTCTGAAATACTATTTGGGGGCTCCATCCACTTCACACTTTAAATACCCCAAGGTAGTCCCAGTAAAAGACACACGGAAAGGAAGCAGAGTGAAACAGTTTACCATATATAAATGATCCCATGCCATAAATTAAAGGAGCTAAAAGCTATTAAGAGTCAAAACTCCTGAAAGAAGCAAAGACATATCAAAACAAAGCTCGAAAAGTATTAATCTCAAAACATGAAGTACCAAATGGCCACAAGATCCTCTCCATCCGTGAATTGAAGTATGAAATATATCATTCACACAAAAGGGCACTATGGGATAGAGGATCCTGAATTAAAATTCAGTAAGAAAAGCCTGCAGGAGGACTCATATCAAATGAACTAAAGTTCTAAGGGCACAAAAGTGCAAATAGGCATGGGGATGAGGAACAAAAGGGTAATACTGTTCACTATCTGTCACAATCCTGTGGTGTCCAGACTATAACCACCAAAGGGCAGATAAAATAAAACTCATCCTTTGGCCTCCAGAGAGTTATTCAGACCTAAAACGCTACTAAGGTTACCTTTTCCTGAGGAAAGGGACTTCTTATAAGTAATTTGATGCATATTCCGGTTGGCTTAGGAATGCAGACTGCTAAAAGAGTTCAGTTTTATTCATACAATTTCAAGCTTAGAAAGAAAGTTAATTCAGAGATCTGGAATTCACCAGGTAGTCGCCAATTGTTGCAGCCGCAACATTTTCCCAAATTTCTAAAATTTTGGGACCCCCCTTTTTCTACTTTGAATTAGTTGGTTCTTGTCTAGATTACAGCCTCTTGATTTTTGGCTTATGGATTTTGAAGCATTTTTTTGGTTACTGTTCATCGATTGGTTTTCTCCTCATCACATGTTCTGAAGATTTCGTGCCTTAAAGATTTTCTCTTGAGTTGATTTCATTGTCGCTTGGCCCATTTCTTCAAAGCCTTGATCAATCGGGAGTTAAGTTTTTGTCTATTTTTGCCGTTGCGGGCGTCCCGTTAAACTTCCTCCCCTGCCGTTGCGGATCGTTTTCAAGTCTTGGACTTTTGTTTTGCCCCGACTGTTTCGGGTGGGTTTGGAATCCTCCAACCGTAGTGCGTGATTTTTGACTCTCCGACGTGGCGGACGGGTTTTGGTTCTCCTCCGTTTCGGACGGGTTTTGATTCTTTATCGAAGGAATGGGAAGTCGTCCTCGTCCGACGTTGTGGGCGGTTTGTTGATCTCCCATTGCGACGTTGCGGACTGTTTTCGGAAGGGGGACTTTATATGACGCTCTGATGTTTTGTTGTCGCCCGGCGGTATAGCAGAACGATTGACCATCTCTTGCTCCGACGTTGCAGAGGGGTCCGGACTTTTGTGTCCACTGACGCCCGACGACGGTGATTCAAACGTTATATTTAGCCGTCGTGGGTGAATAAGTATAGGAAGTTGTCCACCGTTGCGGAGGGAAGAAGGTTCTGATCGCCCGACATAGTTTCAGTTCGCGCCCGATAGATTTTTTTTTCTCGCACGTGTGGCAGTTTTCAATATATACGGGGCGACAAACGGGGTTTTGGTATTGTTGTTGAGCGCTGTCGCGGTATTTTGAGCTGTCGATTTTAGGAACGCGTGAGGATCTAGCTGTTGGTGTACCCGCGTCCAAGTGGCAGGAGGAGAAGTCTAACCAGCATCAGCGCACTCGTTTGATTGGATTGCCAGGTAGGATCTTTACCACCTCACATCGTGTTTTTCAAGGGTTCGATTAAGGGATTCATGTTGTGGTTTGGGTATTACTAAGATTAGGCCCCGTAATTCCTTTTCGCTCACACGAGGAGTTTTTCCTTTTTCTTTTAGAACCCGAGTTTTATTTTGTCGCGGCCGTTTCGGTCTCACCCCGAGCAGTAGAGAAAGGTGAGGTGCAGGCGGCCGTCGTGCCGCCTGCACCTGGTTCGATTCCTTATGATGATGATATCAGTCGGTATTTTCGAAGGGGTTTTTGCTGAAGTTTTGATGGTGAATACTTATCTGGTTATTTTCCCTAATGGGTTTGCCCATTTTTCGAGCCCTAACCTCCGCCCGCGCCGCGCAGTTCGTCATTGTCGGCTACCTTGAAACCCTAGGGCCGTGCCGCTGTTAGCATTTAAGTTCCGGGGGAAGCATGAATAGTGGTGTTGGTGAGAGATCCCTGTGCGGAAAGTTGTTGTGGACTCCCGCAGTTTATAGTCGCATCGATGTAACTACCATGGCCGCGAGCAGCATAAGCTTTCGCCATTTTTTGATTTATCCTTACTAAAGCCATATCTGATTTCGGAAAGCTGTAGTTGCGCCTTGAGTTTAAAATTTATGCATTTGCATTGCATATCATTTCATTGGTAAAAAATTGGCATACTGGAAAATGATGTAAGTTTGATGATAGACCGGTTGATAAATAAATCCGGTTTTAGGATTAACGGCTCATTATATTGCAGTAATAGTCTGATTTTTTACTGATAGTTTCAGATAGTCAAGATATAGATTGGTTGTGCATACATGTGGGTTGCTTTCTTACTTACATATTAACATAGAATAATAGTATGTTGCAAAATATTGCACGACCATTTCAAACCTTTCGGCATGAAGGGCCTAAGCCTAAATCCCATTCTAGCTTTAATACACTTGAGAAAGATAAAACTGCTACAAAATGTTCACAAGCCTGAAATTGCTTAATATCAAAATGTTTTACATTGTAGGAAGAATCTACAATGTCCAAGAGGCAGAAGAAGAAAGCCCCAGCGGTGGAGGAAGTACCAGCACCAGACACAGAAGCAAAAACTGAGTACATCTATGAAGACACCCAATGTGTCACGGGGGTTGAACCTGAATATAAATGGGGAGATATATACAGGTTGATTTCCCACAGGGAAGTCCCAGACATGGGTCTGGAGGAAGCACCCATTTACACAAACATAGAAAAATCTGCCATTATGAAAGTTGCCACCAGGCCCAAGCTGTTTCCATGCCCGGAGGTGATGAGATGGGTTCTACCAAATACCAACCACAACTCAATGCTTATGTGTAATGTCGAGGGCCAGGGTTATGCCGCCTTTAGCCTTGGGTATGTGGCCTTAGCTTACCACCTGCCGGAGCTTCAGCTCTTCCTGACAAATGAATGGCTGGACAACCTTAGGATGGATTTTGTAGAAACCATGAAGAGGATGCTCTTGCGAGGGAAGCTATACCGACATAGAGCAACTGAAGAATACGACACAGCCAGTCTCAGACCTCCTTACAGATTGATATCTCTAATGTTGAATAGGATCTTCGGGAGAGCCAATGGCAGGCTATTCAAATTCGAGTGGATACCCCTGATGTTCTATGTGGCCACAGAAGGCACGATCTTCAACTGGGAAAGTATAGTATCAAGCAGTCTCTCCTCTTGTGTAGCTGCAGCTTTGGAAGGAGAAGCTAGGAAGAGATCTGAGTTTTATATGAGCTCAATTCTGATAGATTGCATACTTTGTCACCAGCCTTTCCTTGGCCTACAGTGTGTATGGGATAAAGACAGAATGCCCGTATATGCGGCCTACAAACCCGTAGGGGCTCATCTATATCATAGTCACTACAGAGAGATTTGTGAGTAGTTCCTCATGCCATTATACAAGCTCATCTTCCGGGGAGAATGTAATTGCATGTCAGAAGACGCTATGCAGGTCATTGGTGAATATGGAGATTACTTTCTGACTGAAAATGGTATGTATATCAGGATGTTTGGAGGGTCAAAGACACCCTTTTTGCTGCCTAAATATGCTACAGATTATATAATCCACAAGGAGGCAGTCAGACAAGTATACATTGACGGAGTTGGTCACTTCTTGTTCTAGTACAAGAAGACTGCATATCCCCCCCTTCCATTTAAGTTGGGAAATTATAAATTCGCAAATGTAAAACAAGCGCCTAAGTTCATAGAAGAACTAGGGAAGTTCCACTTTGGCGAAATGACTTTTCGAAGGAATGATACTCATGGCAGAGTAGCAGAACACTGCAAGAAACACAAGGTGACCTACGAATACAGCCATCATTTCGATAGCGATGAATCGGTTTACAGGATGGCTCCAAATATGACAGAGCTCCGCAAGAGATTCAAACCTAAGCAATCCACCAAGGGTGGAAAAGGATCTGAGCAAGAGAAGGCTGAACAAGCTAAGGTTGAAGAAGCAGCCAGAAGAATAAGAGAAGAGGCTCAGAGGTTGGAAGAAGAGGCTGCAGAATGGATGCGAAAGGGAGAAGAAGAAAAGAGGAAAGCTACCCAAGAAGCAGCTGAACGAGCCAATGAAGCAGCCAGAGAAATAGAAGAAGCTGCTAAGCAAGTAGCCGAAGAAGCTCAGAGAAAGCTAGATGAAGAACTGCAAGAGCAGGAGGCCGAACAAATAAAGTTGATGCAACAGCAAGCTCCCGAGGTGCCATCAGGACTGAGTCAGGGAGATGAAAACCCCGAGATGCAGATCCCTCAAGTACCCACTACCATCGAAGCTGCTACCCATATGATTCAGCTGGTACCTTTCGTACAGGAAAAAGGGGAAGAAGTCCCTGATTTCAGTACTGTTTACTACGACAGGGCTACCAAAAGAATCATGAGGAGAACAGAGAAAAGGATAGAAGTAGAAGGAATGACTAGCAAGATGATATCAGATAAAGCTGTGATGGTAGGGACAGACATAGATCCGAGGTTCACCATAAGTGCCGGGAAGGCAGCCATACATGCTTCGGAAGATAACATAGATCGAATGATGAATGAAATAGAATCTACCAAGAAAACTTCCTCTCAGCTGAAGGACACCCTGAGAAAGTAAAGAGAAGAGAGCAATATACTCAAAAGAAAATATGATCATGTGCTCAGAGAAATGGAGGCTACAAAGAGTGAAATCTACGCCATCCAGGGAGCAGCACATGCACAGGAAACAACACAAGAAGCTCTGGAAAGAGCACAACAAGAAATTCTAGACTGAAAGAATGAAAAAGAACAGATGAGGGCGAAGATAGAAGACCTAGAAGAGCAACAGGATATTATATACGAGTCCAATACTGCATGTGTTAAAGAACTAAAAGAGCAACTAGAAGCAGCTAGACAAGAACAGGTTGATCTGCAGCCGATCAAAGAACACATCCAGTCCCAGAAAGCTAAGGTGCTGCACCTGCAAAGTGTTCTAGAAGAAGAAAGATGCCAGATTCTGCAGGTTGATAGCCGATTAGAAGAAATCTTGGAGACTGCTTCTTACTTTGTTGATAGGTCACAAGATATCCTTGAAGTATTGACCACCAGGATGGCGAGGGTAGATAAAGGTGAAGAAGTCCCATCAGGACTGTTAGAGAAGAATAGACAAACCCTTCAGCGATATTATGACTTGATGGAGTTCGCTATCACTACTACAGAGGAATTCAAGAAAACCGTCCAGAAAACAAAAGGACTGTGCACCGAATTTTTCAGGAGAGCCTTAGTCATTTACAACCAGTGTCAAGCAGAAGCTGAGCAAAGGCTACCTGAGTTCCCATATCATGACTCATTTATAGAAATGTTGCAGAAAATACAACAAGAGGAAGAGGCCAAAGTTCAATGCATCAAAGCCATTGATGAACAAACCCTGAAGATTGAGGTAGGCCATACAGCCGTTTGTTTGCAGCTCCTAGAAGAACAGGTGAGACTGAATGCAACCAGGGTCAAGGCCATCAAGAAAAAGGCTGAAAAGTTTGAGCTTAATATCCAATTCTTGGAGCCCAACTCTTTGGAAGATCTCGCCAGGGAAGCTGCAGCGTGGAAAAAGTTCCTAGAGAGTCAAGCGGGGCCCTCTTAGTGAGAAATCGGTCATTGTAATCTTGTAAAATATTTGTAAAAGTTTTGGGAAAAGGGGAAGCGTTAGGAATACCAAGGATTGGGTTGCCCAAAGGTCCCTTTGGGCAGCCCAACCATTTCTTGCATTTTGTATAAAAGTAGGAGACATAGAGTATAAAAGGGCTTTTTCCCAGTAATACTGGAGGACCTATTGTAAGAAGAACTACTTCCTTTTGCAATAAAGATTTTAGTTTGCCTGTTGGAGAAAGAGATGTGAAGTTTCCAAATGCTAACAAATGGATGGCGGAAAGATGAACTACTTTATTTTTCAGCTTGTGTCCATAATTCGTGAGATCGTTGTAACTTCATGACCTATGTCTTGTTAAATGGTTTCTGATTCATTGTGTGGAAAGTTCACTCAGAGTAATGCTTGTGGCTCATATAACAGTTAGCTATCTGATTGTTAGAATATTTTCTTGTTCATGTGTTGTAAACGTAAATATCAGCTATCTGTAATTTGGTTTATTATACATGGAGATAATGCATTACTCATTAATAATCATTTTCTAGCTCCCCGGGGATAGGTAGTTAGGTGTTTAGATAGTTAGTTATTTTACTTCATAGTTGCATATGTGGTTGGGATGTTCGAGAACCTAAGACGAGAGGTAAGAACCTGCGCAGCACATTGTGTCGTTCCTTGCATCTTTATCACCCTGCGTAGTTAAGATAGGCATGTGCATTGCATACATTAAGTCAAAATACAAATTCCGGTGGATCGGGCCGCAACCGGTAAGCCCTTGTTTTTTACTTTGACCTACGGTAGCCGGACCGTAAACCAGACGGATTCCCTATTCCAAACAATCAACGGGCTAGTTGAGAACATTGATTGGGGAGAATCCCTTTCTGTTGTCGCCTGCGAACTTCCAGGCCTCAACACATTGATAATATAGTTTACATACTTGGAAGGATAATGTAGTATGTATAATATATATATATATATAGAAATAACTTTGGCGCATATTTAATATAACTTTTCCTTATACTATAAATTGCCCAAGTTCTTTAATAATTAAAAGAATAAAAATATAAAGACCTTGGATGGTTATTTAGTGCAAGCTATAGAATCTTTGGGTTATAGTATAAGTGCTACCATTAACCTTGGAGATCAACCCTTGTATGAAGTAATAACTCTTTATTAGTATAAAAATCCCCTTTGAAAAAGGACAGCCTGTTATTGGATTTGAAAGGTCAAGGCTATGATAAGTATTACATAATTGTTTATTGATTTCTAGTTTTTGTAAGCCAAGTTTCCTTATTGCTAGCATGATTAAAAATTCATAAAGGAGGACATGAGGGTAAAAGTTGGGTATATTTTCCTTGCTGCTTGTAATTTCTTAAATGATTTATTTTCACAACTTAAAATAGCATCTGTAATACAAGTTTCTAAAGACGAGGGAGTTATGTTTATCATTTAAGACATTGTTTTTACTTGAGATATCCTCCTTATTAAGCAAGGACTTTGCGAGGATGGGCCAAACCTTGTAATAATATAGAAAACCAAAGCCCTTTAGCAGTTATCACGTGACTTGAAATGCTTGTTGCATTTGGGTCCTTAGTATAGATTTTATAGCTATGTTTCTTTACTCAGATTTCTCAAAAGCTACTAAGTTACTTTTGTGTATTTTGTAACTGTAATAAAATAGAGGAGATGACAGATCAATAAAAATATAAATTACTGTTGCTAGGAAGAATCCAGTTAGAGTATACCTTACCATATGTTGATTTGATATTGTTTCTTACTTTCTTTCGAGCTTTTACTCTTACGACGAACTTTTAATAAATACTCTAGAATTACAAAGTGCAGCGCCACAACCTCTTACCTGTACATCTGTAAGAAAAGTAGAAACTGATGCGTTAGCTCGAAAGCTAAGTAAGCCCAGTTATGCATAACAGTTCACCTTATGGTCACAAAAGGAACAAAAGTCAGTAAGCTGTAAATATGTTCAATAACTAAACATATTAACTGATAAATTCAATAGCAAGCTGTTAACACATAACTAATGAATGTTAGTTAATCTGTTTAACTTTAATGTTTTGTAGATTTAAAAATTTTAAATTTTTCAGAAATCATGGGGTTTTGACATGTGGTATCAGAGCCAGGTTCAAACACTAGGCCTTGATGTGGCCCAATTAATTTCCGTAGAATAGTAAAAATAATGTACTAACTTGTATTTTGTTTCATGTAAAAAGCAGAAAAATTTCTTTTTTCTGAATCTAACAGGCAGGTATGGAGAACCTAGGAGAATATGCTGAGGAGGAATCTCCAAACACTGAGACAAGACAGATGTCTAGAGAACCTGTGATAGAGGAAGTAACTGCTCGCTCCTCGGAGCTGATGCAGACCATAAATAATTTAAAGACAGAAATAGAATCAGTCAAGAAAGACAATGAACGGATTCTGAAGACTCAAGAGGAATTAAATCAAATTCTGATAGAAAAATTTCAGACTGAAGGGAGAAACAGAAGGTCTGAATCTGAAGAAGCTAGCCATCAAAAAGGGTCCAAAAAGATGAAACTAGCTAAACCTGATAGCAGTTCATCATCTGAAGGAAGTAAGGAACAACAGAGCTATTACACTACTAGTGACAGTAGTGAGGCTAAGTTGTATAAAAGGAAGAAAAAGTACAGGCCTTATGAAGAGATTTCTGGGGAGTTCAAGAAAATAAAAACCCCAACTTTCAATGGAGAAACTGAAAAAGGAGAAGAGGCCAAATCCTGATTATCTGGGATGAGAAAATATTTTCAGATTTATAATTATTCAAATCAGCTGAAGGCCAGAATGACCATCTATAACCTTTCAGGAAAGGCAGATATATGGTGGCAAGATTTGAAGAGGGTTAAGGGGATCAAAGAAAAAGAGGTCAATTGGAGTACCTTTAAAAGGTACTTCAAGAAGAAGTTTCTATCTGAACAATACTATGAAGAAAGGGCCAAGGAATTTTATGAGTTAAAGCTTGGATCCATGACTATGAAGGACTTAAATAGTAAGATCTTAAGTCTGTTAAGATATGTGCCGTATTTAGTTGATGAGAAACCTAAAGTACAGCGGTTTCTCAGCTGCCTGCCATATCATATAAAGGACAGAATCGAATATGAGAATCCCAAAACTCTGGAAGAAGCCATGCGGAAGGCAAATTTATGCTTTGAACAAAACAAAAAGAAGGAAGGAATAACCAATTGGAAGGCTAAAAAGAACAGTAATCAGCCTGAGTTCAAGAAAAAAGAGTTTGTACCCCAGAAAAATTTCAGGAATAACAAGAACAGAAACCATTCTAATGGTAAGAACTTCCAGGGAAGCAAAAATGGCGTTTCTAATAATTCCAATAACTTCAAGGGCAATAAGGAGGCTTCTAACAATCATGGAAATTTCACTAAGAATTTCGAAAGGAAGGAACCTGTTAAGTGCTGGGAGTGCAATGGCCCACACTATGCTTCAGTTTGACCAAATCGGAAGAAGCCGAACATTTACGGATAGTATTATAAGAATTGCGAGAGCAACAGCTCTTTGCGAAATTCAGTAAGTGTGATTTCTTCAGGGATGAAATCCAGTACTTAGGTCACGTGGTGACTAAGGAAGGGATTTCAGTTGATCCTGAAAAGATCCGGGCAATCAAATATTGGCCAGTACCAAAAGACGTAACAGATGTTAGGTCCTTCATGGGAATTACCAGTTATTACCGAAGATTCATAGAAGGCTTTTCAAGAATAGCCAACCCAATCACTTCCTTGCAAAAGAAAGGCAAGAAATTTGATTGAAACTTAAAATGCGAATAAAGCTTTAAGAAACTAAAAACTTTATTAACAACTGCACCTATTCTAAGAATAGCAGATCCCAATAAGGATTTCGTGGTTTGCACCGATGCTTGTAATGACGGTCTAGGCGGAGTGCTGACTCAGGATGGGCATGTAATTGCCTATGAGTCCAAGAAGCTAAAGATCCATGAAAAGAATTATGCCACGTATGATTTGGAACTCGCTGCTCTTATTCATGATTTAAAAATGTGGTGACACCACTTAATATGCAGAAAGTTTACTTTAATGACTAATAATAAGGGTCTAAAATACCTTTTAGATTAGCCTAACTTAAATGCAAGGCAAGCAAGATGGTTAGCCTTCTTAAGCAAATACGATTTCAAAATTCAACACATAAAATGAAAAGAAAATAAAGTAGCTGATGCTTTGAGCAGAAATGCAAAGCTGAATTTTACCACAGCAATCAGTACTTATGTTTCTGATTTAAATGAACAGCTGACTGAAGGGATAAAATTGGATGAAATTGATCAAAAATTACAAGTGACAGCTAAAGAAGAACCCACAGAAAGTTTAATAAAGGGTTATAGTCTAAATAAAGATGGATTTTTATTGTTTAAGGACAGATTGTATGTGCCCAATGTGTCTAAAGTTAAATTGCTGATTCTGGATGAAGTTCATAAAACCCCTTACTCAGGGCATCCAGGCTACCAGAAAACTGTCACCATGTTGAGAAAAGATTATTTTTGGCCTAATATGAAATATGAAGTAGCTGAGTATATAGCTAGATGTTTGGACTGTCAACAAGTGAAGACAGAACATCAACATCCAGCTGGGTTGCTGCAACCTTTGCCTATTCCTAGTTGGAAGTGGGAAATAATCAGCTTAGATTTCATTACTGGATTACCCAGAAATCAAAATCAGAATGATTCAATTATGGTGGTAGTAGATAAATTAAGTAAAGCAGCACATTTTATTCCAGTTAAAACCACCTATAAGGCTGCAAATATAGCAGACATTTTCTTAAAGCAGATTTTTCGGCTACATGGTGTATCGAAGGTTATTATTTCAGACATGGATCCTAAATTCACAGGGAATTTCTGGAAATCCTTGTTTAAGGGATTAAACACAACACTGAATTTCAGCACCTCTTTCCATCCTCAGAAGGACAGACAGACTGAAAGAGTTAATAAGGTGTTGGAAGATCTGTTAAGAATGTACGTCAAGGATCAACCAGGTAAGTGGGAGGATTACTTGTATTTAGCAGAATTTGCATACAATAACAACTATCAATCATCAGCTAAGTTCAGTCCTTTTGAAATTCTGTATGGGCGTAAATGTAACACTCCTATCTCCTGGAATAATCCAGTAGATAGATTAGTGTTGGGACCCGAATTATTAAAAGAAATGGAATAGATTGTAAAACAAGTGCAGGAGAACTTGAAGATTGCCCAGGATCGGCAAAAGAGCCAAGTAGATTTAAAAAGAACTCCTAGAGAGTTCCAGGTGGGTGAGCACGTGTTCATAAAGGTAAGACCAAAGAAGAGCTCCCTAAGACTAGGGAGTTGTGCAAAATTAGCGCCACGTTACTGTGGTCTGTTTGAGATTTTATCTAGAATTGGTCAAGTTGCATATCAGCTAGCGTTACCACCTAACTTAAAAGTGCAAAATGTTTTTCATATTTCTGTTCTGAAAAAGTATGTTCATGATGCTACTCATGTGATTGATTGGAACGTTGTACATGTAGAACCAGAAGGGGAAGTACTGGTGGAACCGGAATGTATCCTCAGGAGGAGGGAAATTACTCTACGGAATCGCACAATTGGACAGCTGAAGGTGCAATGGAAGCACCTTAGTCCTGAAGAAGCTACCTGGGAACTGGAAAGTAAGATGCGGGAAGCATACCCGAATCTGTTCCAGAAGGTTGCAGAGGATGAGGAATAAGTAACATCGAGGACGATGTTACATTTTAAGGGGGTGTGTATGTCACATACCCCAATTTTGTAAAAATTATGTAAATTGTTTTATTATATTTCTGAGACATTATGTTAAACTTAATCCTAAGTAGGGATTGATGACTCAGCAGAGTCAACAGTAATGGAGTGTAATTCAGAATATTTTATTTTTAATAAATAAATTATGGAGACAACAGCATGGGAGAGCTGTTAAAAGAGGTTACTGGTTGGAAAGGCAAAAGACAAGTGGGAGAATCCTCAAACACTTCCTAAGTTGCAGGTGGAAACTTACCTATATTTGGGGTCATGATTCCCCAAGAAAGTGGAATCAGAGCAGGTGGCTCATTAAATGACAATTAACCCAAAAAAAGACCTAGGCAATCTTTTAAAAATACTCAATGAAGAGAGCTGATGCTGCTCAGATATTTTTCCAGAGAGAATTCATTCAGGTGAATGTTATTCAGGAAATCCATTGAGGAAGAGGGAAATACAGTAAGGAAGTTATTTAAGGAGGATTGCTGCAGTAACTTGATTTCATTACAGCTTTCTGTGCTGAGAGAACTGACTGATAGTTCTGAGTTAATACTGAGATTGAAGACTGGTATCTGAATTTGCTACACCTAGTTCCAGCCAGGGAGACCAGAGCAAGCTCGGTGGTCCTGAGAAGTTGCTGTCTGAGTGCTCTCCAGGAGTTGGTAGGAAGGAACGACCTCCCATTGCTGTTGTTGTCTACAGCTTAAATAGGTTCTGTCATTTATTTCTTTAAGTTTACTGAGTATGAATGGATGCATGCTATGTTTATTTTATATGTTTGAGGAGTTAGTTAGTTTTAGTAAAGTTAGTATCTCAGAATATCAATAGTTAAATCTGTTAATAGTTACTGTGTTTTTCCACACCTGGTATCACCAGACCGTACTCCAGCACAGTATCTCGGTATTATGAAGTAATATCCTTCTGAACCAAGTTTCCTACTTAGTTACTTTTAGTAACCACTAGTGTTTCTCTAATTTATAAGTTACTGTATCTTTGTTTACAATAAAATCTACTGTACATTATAGAAAGCAGAAGTTAGATTGAATTCACATTGTTTTGATATATAGTTTCCTTCATTGTTTTCGGATGATTTCATTTCTAGAAATTAACTCAAAGCAAGAACATGTTACAGAGCTACTATTTCTCTTTATTCATATTATAAACATGTTAATACTTGTACTTATAGAACATTGGTAGGAGTAAACAAATGTTAAGTTATTTCAATATTCAAGCAAGCTAGCTAGAACTGTGGTATTATATTTGTTTCCTTTACATTTTCTTTTTCTTTATTTTCAATTTCTAACATTACCTATAATGATAACTATAACTTTTATGGATTAAAAATGCATGCTATTATATATATAGTTATACAAAACAAACCATAAAAAGTGTTAAATAATTCATTTTCATTTATTTTCATAAGTAAATAATAATTTAACTGATAGAATAAATTTAATCAGAACCTAATTAGTATCTGCAAATCAGTACAGGAATTTAAATAGCATAATGCTATTTTCTGTACGCTTTAAAATAAACATAGGTTATACTTATGAAGAACTTAAAAATTCCAATAAAGATAGGTTATTTACTTTGTATAAGTAAGTATTATTGTTATAATAATAATATTATAGTTTTATTTCATCTAGCATAGAATCAATATTCTTTTAAAAACTTAAGGAACATAAATATTTAAATTACAAACCCCGAAGTTATTAAACTCTGTCTTACAGATTAAATAGACTCTCCTTAAAGATTTCGTTAAGTAAATTAAAAGCAAAACATAAGAACCTATATAGTCTAAAATGTAAACTCTATTTATAACTTAACAAGAATTTCATAAATAGTAACTCAAGGTATAACCCAGGTACATAACCTGATAGTATTTTTATATAAGAAGTTATCTATGGTAAAAACAACTCAGCTACATATTCTTAAAACAAAGATAATTAACAGAACATTAGACTGCTCGTTTATAGAGCCCAATCAATATAATAATAATCATTTATTTATTCACTAATACAGATAGCGTTTGTAAGTAACACACAATTTTTTAAGTTAAGAAAACAATAACAATTCTTAAACTATAAATTAGGGTTTGACCCTATAAATTCCTGTATATGCAAATGAAATATTAATTATAAATTAATACAATAATTTACTTACGGCCGCAAACAAATCAACACTACAAGGCTGTCATAAGCCTGTAGTTTACCTATGGCATACACAGTGTGTAATTTAAAGTAAATACA
The DNA here is from genome assembly GCA_001517045.1 of Pseudotsuga menziesii. Classification (NCBI taxonomy): domain Eukaryota; kingdom Viridiplantae; phylum Streptophyta; class Pinopsida; order Pinales; family Pinaceae; genus Pseudotsuga; species Pseudotsuga menziesii. Next base: position 7,616 of record LPNX010755855.1, on the reverse strand, counting down.
GTAACACAAACAAGTTATAGAAGTAAAAGACAGTATATTTAAATGATAATGTAAACTGTGGGCAAAGACATCCAGAGCTTCCCCAAAATTTATACAAAGAACAGAAGTTGAAGTCGAGGTTTAAACCTCTTCGCAACAGGCTGATAGCCCAGTTTTTCTCTTTACAAGAGTTAAAAGCATAAAAGACAACTAATGTTTACAATCTCGGCCTAAGCTGTAACGCCCTCACATCGCGTGAAGGGTTTTCATCTAGTCAGTATTTAAACCAGCAGTCTTAAAATCTGAACGAAACAGTAAGGGTTTCAGGCTTCTCAAGCCAACCCACGAAAGTTCCAACTGAAAACCATAAGGAGGACCAGCCATGGTGTAACCAGGCTTACCAGGATTGCAGCTCGCTTGCCCAGTTTTCATACCAATGGCCGCTCTTGGGAGGTTGTAAAAGCCTGCATTCACAAGGATTAAAACCCTACATGAGAATGCCGTAAACTGTAAAAAGAAGAATTAAAATTATAAAGTTAAACAGTAACAATATTTTAAACCCTTACCTGTTTCGTAGAGGAGGCACGACCGCTAGCATTTTTTTTATCACCGCCAACAACGCAGGGAGGAAGCACCTGTAAGGAGGTAAAAGGAGGTTTATCACTCAAACTTGCGCAGAGTTCTAAGGCTGTAAGACCAACAAATGAAACCCCGGAGGGAGGCAATAGCTCTGGCGAAGATACTATTCAGTATGGCAAAGGAACGTTTAATGGAGGAACGAGGACCGAACTCAACATGCAAATATGGATCAAGCTACATGGGGGAGACTCACAGAGTAGAAGTCACATAGAAATGCCCAGCACAGTCGCAGAGTGACCAGCGCCGAGGGAGATGAGACAAATGGAGTCTAGGGTTAGCAATACAACGTTTTTATTCACGTAATGCTTGGCTGGGATAATTCCACGATAACAGTTTAATTATCTTTGTAAAGTGGGTTTGAATCTATAGTCAACCAGCAAATATTTTGATGGAGGAATGATTTCCCAAATCATTCGTTGGTCAAAGTTTATCCAAATTTGTGGAGCGAATTTTTCCATTCAACGCTGCATGCAAATCATTATTGTCATTATTCATCCACTCTATTATGTTAACCCTTTGGAAATCTTAATAAAACCGTTTATCAACATCATAGTAATGATAAGCCTTATGATTGATAAGTATTCGATCTTGAATATTAACATTGATAATATAGTTTACATACTTGGAAGGATAATGTAGTATGTATAATATATATATATATATATAGAAATAACTTTGGCGCATATTTAATATAACTTTTCCTTATACTATAAATTGCACAAGTTCTTTAATAATTAAAAGAATAAAAATATAAAGACCTTGGATGGTTATTTAGTGCAAGCTATAGAATCTTTGGGTTATAGTATAAGTGCTACCATTAACCTTGGAGATCAGCCCTTGTATGAAGTAATAACTCTTTATTAGTATAAAAATCCCGTTTGAAAAAGGACAGCCTGTTATTGGATTTTAAAGTTCAAGGCTATGATAAGTATTACAGAATTGCTTATTGATTTCTAATTTTGTAAGCCAAGTTCCCTTATTGCTAGCATGGTTAAAAATTCATAAAGGAGGACATGAGGGTAAAAGTTGGGTATATTTTCCTTGCTGCTTGTAATTTCTTAAATGATTTATTTTCACAGCTTAAAATAGCATCTGTAATACAAGTTTCTAAAGATGAGGTAGTTATGTTTATCATTTAAGACATTGTTTTTACTTGATATATCCTCCTTATTAAGCAAGGACTTTGCGAGGATGGGCCAAACCTTGTAATAATACAGAAAACCAAAGCCCTTTAGAAGTTATCACGTGACTTGAAATGCTTGTTGCATTTGGGTCCTTAGTATAGATTTTATAGCTATGTTTCTTTACTCAGATTTCTCAAAAGCTACTAAGTTACTTTTGTGTATTTTGTAACTGTAATAAAATAGAGGAGATGATAGATCAATAAAAATATAAATTACTGTTGCTAGGAAGAATCCAGTTAGAGTATACCTTACGATAAGTTGATTTGATATTGTTTCTTACTTTCGTTCGAGCTTTTACTCTTACGACGAAATTTTAATAAATACTCTAGAATTACAAAGTGCAGCACCACAACCTCTTACCTGTACATCTGTAAGAAAAGTAGAAACCGATGCGTTAGCTCGAAAGCTAAGTAAGCCCAGTTATGCATAACAATTCACCTTATGGTCACAAAAGGAACAAAAGTCAGTAAGCTGTAAATATGTTCAATAACTAAACATATTAATTGATAAATTCAATAGCAAGCTATTAACACATAACTAATGAATGTTAGTTAATCTGTTTAACTTTAATGTTTTGTAGATTTAAAAATTTTAATTTTTTCGGAAATCATGGGGTTTTGACATGTGGTATCAGTGTTGATGTATATGTAACTTCGGAATGTATTCTTCTATGTATCTTATATATTGTAACCCGATGTTTATTTCGGGATGTCTTTGTTATGTATTTGAGTCATGTGGTCATGCCCCGATGTTCCGATCGGGAGGATTAATAATGTAATCAAGTCATATCAAGTCATTAGGTAAGTCCCCACAGTTTTGGGGCACTTGAGTTATTATACACTAATTAAGGTGTAGGCTCGAGTAGTAATTATTAGGTTGAGCCTACGTGTGAAAAGGCAATTCAAGTGAACGAATGAATATAAATAGAGAGTGAGAGTCTCTCTATTTATCACTTGTGAAATACATCACTTGCTCTCCCAAGTGTGGCGCACTACTGGAGAAGGAAATTTTGGGACTGGACAGAAGACAGAAGACTACTGCTGTTTTGGGAGATCTCTTACTATTTTGGTGTTGATTCTATCTTAGAGGAAGTTGCGGGGTTTTCTCCTTTATGGTTTCCCTGAGGAAAACTCTTTGTGTCTCTTGTCTCTTGTGATGTGCTTGTGTTTTATTGCTGTGCTTGTTATTCTCTCAGTGAAAAGATCCTAAGATCATAATGCTAGCTTAAATGTGATGAAAAACTAACATGGTATCAGAGCTAACCTGAGAAGAAGACATTGTGTAACTACAGGAACTAGGGCTTCCTATTTTGTGGATCTTCCTCCACATATTTTCAGCAAAAGTATGCTAAGATGATTCCCCATTAAAGGGTGCATCTTTCTGTCAATGCGGAATTCAATCTCAAGCATTTTCAGTTTCGATGTGGAAATTAGGGCTTTCTACAGAAGAAGAATTTTTGAGTGAGACCAGTATAGGGTTATTCTCCTCATCAAAACTGAAGTTTAGAGACCTGGATCAGGAAATTTGGTTGGGTGAAACTCGAGGAAAGTCAAACCCTAGTTTGACCCTGAGCTAGGAGAAACCCTAAATACTAAAAATGCTAAGTTTTGGTACAGTCGCTATATTCTGAGATTGGAAAAGTCTCAGAAGCTGAAAATTGCAAGGACTGAATATCAAATCGTGATGAATCCTGTGTCCAAAAATTAGACTCAGATTCGCTGTACTCCAGGAGATATGATCTCTCCAAGTTAGGGTTCCAGCCTCTTCCAGAATTCATCCCTAAACAGGACATCTGGGGAGATCTGTAATATATTGAGATACAGAGGTCCAAATGGAATTCCTGAAGATGTTCCAGAAAGGGAACTAACTTTACTTTCAGTGTTCCAAATATCAGACTCAGAAGATGAACCAGTGACATGTGGCATGCCGTACAACTTCGCTATTCTGAACAGTCCTGTAACAGGTCACCTTGGGAAAATGATCATAAATCCCAAATGGTGAACCCAATTTTGATGAAACCTACAGTGTTAGATCAGGGACATGTGAGGTTACCTCACTACGAAACTTTAGACATAGAGGATCAGTAATTTCAGAGATATCACAGAAACAGTAACAGGAATTTCTGTAGAAGAAATCAGTAAATTAGGTCTTCCTGTTTCGGGAGCTTCCCTCCACTGTTTTCAGAAAAGGAGTACATTGGATAGCTCCATTTGAAGAGATCTATCTGTTTGTCCAAACAGATCTGAAAGTTTCCAAGTTTTGAAAATTAGGGTTTCTGCGACAAACCCTAGATCAGCGAACTTCGGGACAAGGACGGACACCTCAAATCGGTACGATCTAATCTTTTGTATTTCCATTTGAAGTTCTCATTTCAATATGATATATCACAATAGCTTGATGATAATATTGGTGAAGTTGACAACTTCCAAGCATAGAAGTATTTGATCTCTCTGAATAAACTGGATTGGACACCTACATGAGTATAGAGGTTCCAATTTCAGAGGGAGACGAGGCCAAAGAAGACATCATGCTCATGCTGCAGAGGATGATGAACCATACAGAAAGAGATCCATATATGAAAGTGAATATTCTTCAAGCGAGGATGAATATGTTCTGATATCAGCTCTCATAGGTAACATTAATCATGGAAATGATGATTGGCTTATAGACAGTGGGGCTTCCAAACATATGACGGGATTCAAGGAATCCTTTGTAAGACTGTCAGACATGAATCACCTCACAAGGTGAAACTAGGAGATGACTACCAATATCCAATAAAAGGTAGTGGGGAATATTCATACAATCTAGACTCTGGTAAGTCTCTAACAATGAAAGAATTATTGTTTGTTCCAGGACTTAAGAAGAATCTTCTATCCATTTCAGCCTTGGATGCAAAAGGAATGTGGGTTGCATTCATCGATGGTCAAGTCATCATGTGGCCAAAAGGAAAGAAAATTGATGATGTGGTAGTGATTGGAGAACAAGAAGGAGGCTTGTACAAATTGAAGGGTCATCCAGAACAAGCCTTGATCCATGATACAGTAGAGCCAAATGAGCTTTGGCATAGAAGGCTTGCACATGTGCACTACAGAGCACTACCTATTGCATTCCAAACAAAGCATGATGGAGTTTGCAAAGGATGTGCGAAAGGGAAGAATACAAAGAAGACATTTCCTAGTAGCAAAAGCAAAGCCAAAGGCATTCTAGAAATCATCCACTCCGATGTTTGCGGTCCAATGTCATCAAACTCACTAAGCGGGTATGCATACTATGTTTCTTTTATTGATGATTTTTCTAGAAAGACATGGATTTACTTTATGAAAAACAAAGATGAAGTGTTCAGCAAGTTCAAGGAATTCAAAGCCTTGATCAAGAACCATACTGAAAAGAAGATCAAGACCATTCGATCAAATAATGGTGGAGAATTCACTTTGAATGAATTCAAAGAGCTATGCAAAGAAGCAGGGATTAAGAGGGAGTTGTCAACTCCTTATAATCCACAACAGAATGGGGTTGCAGAACGGAAGAACAGGATTTCAAGCTATTTGAAGGGAAGAACAAAAATCAGAATATGACCTAAAGAATCCAGTTGAAGAATGTGAAGATCTAGAATGCAGAGACCATGCAGTCATAAGAGTGTCTCAAATCAAGAACAACTTGAAGCGGTAAAAGAAAAAGTGAAGAATGCAGAAGTGATGATGGCCACCTTGAATGGCCTCCCAGGATCATGGAATTCATTCAAGGAATGTGTTCCAGAAGGAAGTGATTACTTTCAGCAAACTTTGGGAAGAAGAAGAAGCTTGAATCATAAGAAAATAAGAGAAGAGGGGAGCAATTGAAGATCAAGATATCGCCATCCAAAGAAGATCCCTCAATCAATGAGGAATATGAAGAACTCAACTCTTGAAGAACTTCTTATCCACCTTAGCTTTTGGATAAGAAATGATGCTATTATGAATGAAGAAGACGATGAAGCTGAAGGCTCAAGAAGGAGTCTACCCTCAAAACAAATAAAGATAAGTATTCAATTGTCATTTCATTATATTATTTTGTTATGCATTTGTTTATATTCAGTTATTGTATTATGCATGATAGGATGTTTGCATTAATGATAGAATACTACTAATATGCATGTGATGGGTAAGTAGCTCATGGGGCTATACAAATTCTCCATTGCTACTTATCTAGAATGAAACCTCTTTGCTGACATATTGGATTAGTGCACAATCTCAATGTTGTCCTGGTAGAGATGGAAGGCATATAGAAAGTTTCAATGAGATATGGATGAATGTTATATTGGCTAAAGTAGTTGCATGATCATATATTTATGCATAAGTGTTTGCCAATATAAATATTCCTTATGAAATGTTTCTAACCATACAATTGCATTTGACTTGTAGGAAAGATCGCATACATAATCACCTACAAGCAAAGAAGAATGAATACTTGTTCCCAAAAACAAGTGACAACAGTTCAAAGACAAAGAATAATATGATGAGTGCAGTGACATCATTGATGCATAACCTTCCAGTCACCAAGAAGAAAGGGAAGATCAGTTCAAGAAGAATGATGTCTGGGCGTAGTATCGAGACCTGAAGAGAAGTTCATAGTTCCATAATGCAGTAGATGGAAACATCGTGGGATACAAAGCAAGATTCGTAGCATGAGGCTTCTCATGAAGAGAAGGCATAGTCTACAAAGAAACATTTACAGCTAATAGAAGTGAAGTCACATGACATGCATAATCATGTGTGCAAATGAAAGAAGGCTTTGTACGAGTTCAGAAGACACCCATGGGATAACGCATACATGATGAGCTTGATGAATATCTTAACCTTTGCCACAAGGTTGATAGAGGATGACAAGCTCACAGATGGGTGCAAAATGAACTTTTGAAGAAGTTCAAGATAGAGGATCTTAGTATCCAGTGATCCTAGATGGATACTACTTGTCACTCCAGTACAGAATGTTTCAGTGCATAGAGTACGGAAGACAGAGGGAGTATGATGCTCCGCTTCATAGGGAGTGATTGCAGAAGATCCAGAGGTTCGACATGGTACGATAGGATGGGTAGATTACTGATGATTCTAGGATTTACTGAGAGTAAAGTGGATTCCAACCTTTGCTTCAAGGTTGAAGACAGAATACCAGTGATGCTCCTGTTATGTGTTGATGCACTATTGTTCTAGGCATGGAGGTGTGGCAGAGTACAGATGGGATCTTCCTTGGACAAGGGAAGTATACAGTAGAGATCCTAAAGAGATTCAGGATGATAAACTGCATGACCACACCTATGGCATCAAACTTGAAGCTATTGAGTGATGCTTCGTCAGAGTCGGTTGATGCTACGATGTATCGTCAGATGATTGGGTCATTGATGTACCTGAAAAACACAAGACCAAACATTTGCTTTGCTGTGAACACCTTGATCCTGTACTTGACAGATCCGAGAAGTGTTCACTTGATTGCTGCAAAGCATATTCTGAGGTACCTGAAGGGTACAATTGATTATGGGCTCAAGTACGATGCGAATCAGAAGATTAACCTGGAGGGTTATGTTGATTTGGATTGGGCAGGCAGTGCCATCGATAGGAAGAGTACTTCGGGATGTTGCTTCAGTATGGGATCAGGTGTAATCTCTTGGTTTAGCATGAAGCAATCCTATGTGGCACTGAGTATAGCTGAAGCAGAGTATGTCACAGCTTGTTTAGCTAGTTGTGAGGCAGTATGGCTGCAGAAGCTACTGTCTGATATATTTGATCTCCAGTTAGATGCTACTTGTGACAACCAGAGTTGCGTGAAGTTGTCAGAGAA
>LPNX010755853.1:141960-171024 GCA_001517045.1 Pseudotsuga menziesii | reverse complement strand
AAAAAAATTATCTTCCTGATTTTTGGCACTGTTAAAATAAAAAATCCGCGCGCCGTCGGAAAAAACCGTCGCATTTTGGATTGAAATCTAGTAGTGAAAGGAAGACAAATTCAGAATGGTGGTGGGTGGAAAAAGAGGATGCATCCGATAAAGCGACATGTGGAAGAGGAATATGGTGCTGCCATGTCGGAGGAAATGTGGAATTCTCGCCGAAATAGAGTTTTGACAGGGATTTTGACAGGTTTTTTAGAGAGATATGGTGGGGTAGAATAATGGTAAATGGCAGCGAATGTGTGCCCTAGATTGTGAAAAACCAAAGGATTTACAAAAACAACTGAGGGTGCTGCCATCAACATCGAGCCGCAATGACAACGGAGGAAAGATGGAAATGGAGCCAACGTAGTGGCGGCTAGAAAAAGAAGAACAAGCCGCAATGGTGGCCGAAAACTGTTGTTTAGGAATAAACACCCTTGTAACCGAGGGTTTGGGGTTACCAACGTACTCTTAAAACTTGCAGACAACCAGCTTTAAAGTACAGAAAAGGAATAGGAAGAAATGTTGAACTCACCCAATTAGCGATGGTTTATCCAAGATTTCTCTTCTCCGGTTTTTCTCCTCTCCAAAGCTTTTAGGGATGCACCTCCTTCACCTACAAAGAGTGAATCCTTTAGATACAGTCTTATACATGTATATATGACAAGTTAGATAAACAATATATAGAATGCTTAATCATAAATGTTCATCAAACCATGATACATGAAGGAAACTCAACACAAAGTTGGAAGAAGGATTCTCTTTATTAACAATAGTGAATGAGATAAGTGTACAACCCAATGCCTGAAACAAGGACTCCTCTGCAACCAAATGATTCTGATTTTTGTTGCTCCAAATATTTTTGAATATATACCACCAGCATAACTTTGCTCTCCAAGTATGATTGATTAATGCCCTCCCTAAGGCCTCTATTTATATTGAGGGAAATAGAGCAGTTTTGAAGGTTGAGGGGGTTGAGACAGTTAAGATAGTTAATGATTAGGGCTTAAAAAATCTCCATTAATCATGTTATATTATTTTTAATGTCAAATGGAGGCATATGCGAGTATTGATACTGAAAACCCGCGTATGACATACACGTTTCTATAAGGGAAACTCACGTACAGATCTGTATGCAGGTTGCAATGACAATAATTGCATACGGTACGCAATATGCTGTGGAGATAGTCATGTACATATGCGAGTTGCTATGGAAAGAGTCACGTACAACAATAAACATATAAAAAGGTAAAATGGCAAGCTGGGTGGATATTGAATGCATCTCATGTCATGCCCATCTATAGTGTTTAGGGAACCTTCAATCCATAAGTTTCCTTTTGTGTGCCAACATATGAAGTGTTGGCACTTGAATGGAGAAGTGTCATTTGGGTTGATAACAGATGCCCCCTAATGTGTGAGGTCAGAGGGAAGCGATGGCCGAAATACATTATATTCTCTATCTTTGGAGAACACAGGATTCCAATGGAGCAGAGGTAGTACCTAAAATAGATACATAATAATGTCATATACAAAATCATATCTGAGGATGCTATGTTCAATATACTGGAACACTAGCTCCTTTACAATGTTTGAGTACATCATATACTACGGGTACAAGACCACGTATATTACAAAGGTGTATCAAAGCCACAATATACAATAATGATGAGTCTTCAAAGATCTGGAAGCTGTGTAGATAGGTAGAACATAATATTGCACAACTTAGTCCACAAACAGGGAACTAAGGTCTTCATAAACAATCCCAAAGAACCAGTACAATCCAAGCCATGTGAATAGATGTAGGTTGAAGTTGAACATGAAGAAGATTCAATATATTGTCAATCAATAGGTGATAATCAACAACTGAAGCAAAGGAATTCACCAATGATGAAAGTGAATCCTGAGGTACGATAGTCAAAACTCTAGTTCTTCATCATCAGAAAGTATTGATGCGGAACCATACTGTGATAAGGAAGGCAATAGATCCTCCAATGGATCACAAGAGTGACTAGGAACTGGTTAAAGGAAGGGAGACACAAGTGATAATAGAGACAACAATGATGGGATAAAGATATAGATCATACATTGAGTTAAGTCCTTGAATAGTGAGCATGACACAGAGATGACCCAAGGCATATTTTGACTTTATATATAGAAAAACTAGACTTATCTGTCATGTAGGAGACATGATCAGATTCCCCAGGTAGAAATGACAAGAGGAGGAGTAATAAACTCGAAGTAATAGCTCAACTGAAAGTGAACACTGAGACATGGGTATCAAAAAAGACAGAGAATGCTATGTTCAAGGATGACATGCTGCCACTAACTCAAAACTAAGAGAAAACTTCTTCCTTACCTTCCCTGTTAAATTTTAACAAGTCCAGGAAAGTCAACTCGGATCTCTCTTCATTTTTTAATAAGCTTGAAGAGAAGAGGAATTAATGCTTGATAGTGTCACTGATTCGTGGATTTAGTGAGCCTGAATTAGTACATGCTCAATCGGTGTTTTCATATTTAGAGAGTCTAAAAACTCCAAAGAAGACTCCACGGGGGGTGCTTTTTTGTACAATTTATTCTCCTAAGGCCGAAAAAGTATAAAAAAAACCACAAAATAACTCTGTTAGCTTCCGAAGAAGTAAGGTGCACCTTTTTCGTATTTAGTCAGGAAGGTCCGAAAAAGGTTAAATTACCACCTACCCAACGCTCCTTCAAAAGTAGCATATATCTTGAGTTTTACGAGTGTTAAGGAAGGAAAGATCACTCAGAAATATCCATTTGATTACAAGAAATGGGGCTTACAACAATAAACTCGATTCTTTGTTCTTTAGTTTTTAATGAGCATGACAAAGACACAAGGTACACTCGGAATATTTTTCATGTTTAGGTCCAAAGCACAAAAAAGAGAAAAGTAAGCTCATACCAAGAGTTCCTTTTCTGTAAATTTAGTCCCTCAGGTCCGGAAAAGTGATAAACCTATGCTTGAGAATACTCTTCTCAATTCTGTAGAAAAGAGAGTGATCCTTTCTCATGTTATTCCGCATGGTCTGAGAAAGAGATAACCTACCACCAATGCAGATGCCCATTCACATATTCTTAACGAGCTCGAACGAACAAGTTAACTCGGTAGTCAAGTCTGTTTTAAGGAGTCATACCTGGGCCTAAAGAAACTCAATATCTTTCTCATGAATTTTTAATGAGTCCGAAAAAGTCAACTCGCGGCCTCCTTACTATTTTTAACAAGCTTGAAGGAGATCAGAAAGAATGCTCTAAATGCGAGGAGAAGAGTGTCATAGGAAAGTGAAACTAGTTCCAAGCGCGAGGAACAACCTATGTATAATGCAAGGAAAGTGAGCAAGATAAGGACACTTGGGGAACGTCTCCTCAGGGTAAAAGGTGTCAAGTTGCAAAGGCAAAATGATACAAGGCTTAGTGATGATGAGAACAAAGATGAGGGCTTATACAATGATCCAAAAGCATGGAAGCCGTCATCAGGCTCATAAGCACGAGCAGGGCACATGCAAATGCAATTACAACTTGAACAATAAGGCGAGGCCAATAAATAGTTGTGAATCCAACTACAAATCATGTCTCCAAGAAACAACAACATCATAATCATATTCAGAAGAAAAGATCTGATGCGGGTCACTTTGGCAGAAACACATGTGACTTTGCTATCTTCTACAAAAGGGAAAGTCAAGGCAGAATCGACCGAAGAAGATTATATAGAACCAAGGCTCAAGGGTTTATAATCAGTAAGATCAACCTCAGAAGGAAAGAAAATATCAACTAGGGAGATAGAGTCTGTAGGAACAAACTCAGTATCACAGGATTTGAAAACTTAATAAGAAAAATCAAACTCATCAGGATAACTGACTTGCTGATCAAAGGGAGAGTTCGAAGACTCACCAAGACCAAAAGAAGGAGATTGATCAACAGAAAGATCAAGCTTACTAAGCAAATCAGGTTTAGACTTAATCACAACTGAAGCAACATCCAAAAGAAGGTCAGACTGTATCAAATACTCTAGGAATACTTCATTTGAAGGAAGGAGATCATCTGAGATAAGACACATGTCTAAAATTTGAAATGGATGGACAGAGTGAAGAGTGGACTCCACAGTTTGTATAGGATGACTCACCTGGTCAACTGCTAGGACCAAGTCCTAAGAAGGTAAGCAAGAAAAACAAAGGCTGCTACTCATTAGCAATTGAATGCAAAGGACATGAGGCCACATAGCTCACCCGTGGTGGGGTAGTGTCTATAGAAACACTGGGAACCAATAAAGGAAAGAACTGGTCTCTAGTTGGGTCAAGAGACAGATCAAGAAAATCCAACTAATCGATAGTGACAATTTATTCACCATGATTAAAGTGCATCACACAAAAGAATGTTGACACCACAGCTTGCATGGCATAGACATAATCACGTCCGAGGAGCATATTTAATTCCAAGGGGTCTTCTATCACCATGAAGTCAACTAAGACGGTCTTCCCACCCAAAGTAACAGGTATTTGAGAAAGAATTCCCAAGGCTATACTAGTTCTTCTATGAAAGTCCAGTAACTGACTAGATGTCGACACGAGGCTGGGAGATCCCATGCCTCACCAAGCACGAGAAAACAAAATACTAACTGATGCTCCTTCATCAACAATACAATGAGCAATTGTATATGATTCAACTTTGAACTTTATCTAGAAAGGTGCATCAGAAGGAAGGCGCGACTCAACTAGGCTATCCCAATCAAGGAAGCAATTTAAGAGCTTGGTGGGGGTTGATCTGAAGCGAGTTCAGTGCTCCCTTGTTCAGTAAGTTCTGAATTGGTAGTGAAGAAAATGTGACTAGTAGACACTTCACTCTCTAAAGGAAGAGTGGGATTGATCGATAATGAAATCAATTCAACTGCTTCATCAAAGTCACTCTCTGTAGGGAGAGTGGGATTGACCAAAGATGACATTGGTTCAATCACATCAGGATCACTCTCCAGAAGAAGAGTGGAATCGACCAAATTTGAGATTGGTTTGATCACTTGATCAGCCAACGGTTGAGTAGGGTGTTGAGAAACTATAGGTTGTTCAAAAACTGGATGACCATGAAACCAAAATCTTCTTGCATCTTCAATAGTAGGGCATTTATAAGTAAGGTGGTCTCCCTCACAAATCTTACAAGGAAACTTGGGCTTGTGTTTTGAATGGGTATTCTTTTCAACAGTGTCAACATGACTTGCAGTGGTTGATGAATTGTATTCAGCATGAACTACAGAGGCTGAGAGACTGCCCCCAGCATGGCTTGCAGAGGCTGAGAGACTGCCCCAGCATATCTTACAGAGGTTGAGAGACTCGGTCCAACATGACCTGTAGAGGTTGAACATGTGCCCCCTTGCTTGTGTGCCTTCTTCCTATTCCTCCTTCTTTTACTCCTTTTAGACTACCGATTAGTAGTATCAGTAATTTCATCGCATAAGGTAGAAGGAGTAGAAGAATTAACTACAGGTGAAGGGGAATCAATGTTTTGATGCCCTTGATATAAGGAGCTTACTTTTGAAGCATCGGGGGAATTCAGGATAGTTAGAGTGGAAAACAACCACACCGGTATCCCTAAGGTGAATCCAGGTAGATTCAAGGTGGCCATCAAAGGAACACCAACATTCCCTGTGAGAGGATTAGTAAAAGGAGTTCCCAGCATGGGGATCTCTTGGTTGGTGTTCAAATGGGTGTTATCCATAGTTTCAAACTAGGAGGAAAAGTCCAAGGTTTACAGGCAACCAAAATTACAAGTCACACACCTAAAGGCACACTAAGTACAGACAAACTACACAACACTCACTAAAAAAATTTGTAAAGTCAAATAGACAAACAGGTATAAGATACTCTTTCCAAAAGAAAGATGATAGATAGTTACTTGGAATCCTTGTAGATGTTCTTAGGCACAAGCAAAGGAATCACCCACCACCCTCCCACACCTTCTACCGGTGTTACCTTCCAAGCCCGTCTAAGGTCAACTAGAAATAGCCTTTCAGTGTACCTGTGTATGAACCCTAGATTTCAAAGAGACTAACGGATACCTTAACTATATTGATAGTCTGGGGGGACAGTCGCAAGCCTGGTTCATACACATGGGTAGGGTAGCAAAGCTTCAAACCTTGTCTAAGACAGAATCCCCAGATGCGCAAAAACCTTGGTCTACGCTTTGACAAGGAATCAGACGGTTATCTCCTTAGTCCAAGTCTCCACACGGCCTCGTGCTTAACTCCCATTTGAGAGGAGCTTCCCAGATACAATTAACATACAAAAGGGTTTACCTAGTGATTGGCCAACTACGTCTGAAATTTTATACTTGTGGAGAGTTAAAACTCCGTATCCCACAAGTCTAGCCTAAGCTAGTTGGTGTATGACCCTATAAAATAAAACTTACTAATAATTTTTAAATTATATCGTTTATTTTAAGGGTTGTTTTTAGTCAAAGGGTAAATGGCGTGAAACTTATGTGGTGTTTTGACTCAAAGTTAAAACAAAATGACTAAGAAAAGAGAAATGAAATGCAAAAGGAAAAAAGTATTCTCTTTATTTTTCAAATAGAAACTTGAAAGCCACAAAAGAACAATTTCTTTTTATTTTTTATTTTCAAAAACAATGATATGCCATGCAATCTAGACTAAAAACCTAATCTACATGCATATAAAGCAAACATGTGTTTTTTCTTTTCTTTTCTTTTATAAATGCAAAAGGAAAACAACCTATCAACTAATGGAAGCAAGTAATGTAATCAAAGCAAATATACAACTACTATGCACCTAAATGCACAATCATTGAGTATGCTTGAATTAAACTAACTGTATAGAGTAAGAAAAGTGAAGTAAAACAAATTAATAAAAACAAAGATCTACCACCTAAGGAAGACTTGGAACCCTAGCTTGGGCAGACACAATGAATGGAAATCACTGAGATCAAACAAAAGCAAGTGACAAACCAATACTATTTAGAGATAGAAAAGGGTAAAATAGTGTCTAGAACCCTGATCACTGATTCAGACAACCAACACTTGGACCTATAACCCAAACAGGCAAATCCACTCCACATTGCAATAGAAAGACAATCCAACCAAAAGAACTCAAGGGCTTTACAAGAAAGCAGAAGGTGTGGCCCACAAGGTCATCAAACTCACAATAGAGTGCTTATAAGGAAAACCAACCAGCAAACAGACTTTATAGAGGGACAGGGACAAGCAAACCCTAACCCAAAAACTCCAAAGCTAAGGCTTGTACGTGGTTGTATACAAGGGCAACCCGCGTACCTTACGCGACTGTCCTAGAGAGAAAATCGCGTATGCAGGCCTTTGTACGCTACCGTATGCAAGAGAAACCCACATACAGGTACAAAATTTTCTAATAAAAAAAAAATTTCAAGGTCCTCAAAAATTATCCTAAGCATGAACCAAGACAGGATACCACACACAAACTCAAGGAAAAGACTGGGAAATGGTAAACAAAAATAACCCACAACAGTCTGGGCTCCCCAGTGGAGTCGCTAGTTCTGTTGTTCAGGAATAAACACCCTTGTAACCGAGGGTCTGGGGTTACGAACGTACTCTTAAAACTTGTAGACAATTAAAGAGTGAATCCTCCCGATACAATCTTATACATACATACATATATATATATATGACAAGTTAGATAAACAATATATAGAGTGCTTAATCATAAATATTCATCAAACCATGATACATGAAAGAAACTCAACACAAAGTTGGAAGAAGGATTGTCTTTATTAACAATAGTTAATGAGATAAGTGTACAACCCAACGCCTGAAACAAGGACTCCTCTGCAACCAAAGGATTCTAAGTTCTGCTACTCCAAATATTTCTGAAGATATACCACTAGCATAACTTTGCTCTCCAAGTATGATTGATTAATTCCCTCTCCAAGGCCTCTATTTATATTTATGGAAATAGAGTAGTTTTGAAGATTGAGGAGGTTGAGACAGTTAATATAGTTAATGATTAGGGCTTAAAAAATATCCATTAATCATGTTATATTATTTTTAATGTCAAATGGAGGAATATGCGAGTATTGATACTGGAAACCCGTGTATGACACACGAGTTGCTATAAGGGAAACCTGCGTATAGATCTGTATGTGGGTTGCAATGACAATACTTGCGTGCAATACATGATATGTTGTGGAGATAGTCGCGTACATATGCGAGTTTCTATGGAAAGAGTCGTGTACAACAATCAACATATGAAAAGGTAAAATGGAAAGCTAGGTGGATAGTGAATGCATCTCATGTCATGCCCATTTATAGTGTTTAGGCAACCTTCAATCCATAAGTGTCCTTTTGTGTGCCAACATATGAAGTGTAGGCACTTGGACGGAGAAGTGCCATTTGGGTTGATAATAGAAACTGAAATTCAGACCTGCTACGGTGGATGGAAAGTGAAGTTCGAGCTGCTACATCGGTGGAAGAGAAAGGAAGATTGAGCCACTACAGTAGTGGGTGAGAAAGAAATAAGGAGCCACTACAATGGCGGGTGAAAAAGGAAGATAGAACCACAACGAAGATGGGTGGAAAAGGAGGAAGGAGCTGACAAAGTGACGGGTGGAAGAGGAACATGGAGCCGCCATGTCGGAGAAAATGTGGAATTCTTGTCGAAGCAGAGTTTTGACAGGGATTTTGGCAGGTTTTCCAGTGACATCTGTGGGGGTAGAAAAATGGAAAAAGGCAGCGAATGTGTGCGCTTGATTTAGAAAAATCAAAGGATTTACAAAAAAAATGAGGGCGCTGCCCTTGACATCGAGCCGCAACCATGGCAGAGGAAAGATGGAAACATAGCCGACGTAGTGGTGGATTGAAAAAGAAGAACGAGTCACAATGGTATCCGTAAAACGAAAGTTGGAGACTCTACGACAGACAAAAAGTGAAGTTCAGGTCGCTAGGGTAGAGAAATAGAAAGGAATATTGAATCGCTACGATGATAGGTGAGAAGGAAAGAAGGAGCCGCTACGACGGCGAGTGAAAAAAGGAAGACTTAGCTGCAATGATGACAGGTGGAAAAGGAGGAAGGAGATGACATAGCGATGGGTGGAAGAGGAAGATGGAGCCACCTTGTCAGAGGAAATGTGGAATTCTCGTCGAAACAAATTTTTGATAGGGATTTTTGTAGGATTTTCAGTGAGATCTGCAGGGGCAGAAAAATGAAAATGACAACAACTGTGTGCACCAGATTGCGTGAAATAAAAGAATTTACAAAACAAAAATGAGCGCGCTACCCTCGTCATCGAGCCACAATGTCGACGGAAAAAATATGGAAATGGATCCAACGTAGCGGCGACTAGAGATAGAAGAATGAGCTGCAATAGTGGCCGAAAATTGAAATTTGGAGCCGTTATGGCAGGTTGAAAGTGAAGTTCGAGTGGCTACGGCGGTGGAAGAGAAAGGAATATCAAGCCACTACGATGACAGGTGAGAAGGAAAGAAGGAGCCACTACGGTGGTGGGTGAAAAAGGAAGATGAAGTTGCAATGACGGTGGGTGGAAAAGGAGGAAGGATCCAACAAAGCGATGGATAAAAGAGGAATATGGAGCCACCATGTTGGAGGAAATGTGGAATTCTCATGGAAACAGAGTTTTGACAGGGATTTTGGCAGATTTTTCAGTCAGATATGCAGGGGTAGAAAAATGGAAAATGGCAACAAATTTTTGCACTAGATTGCGCTAAATCAAAGGATTTAAAAAAAAAGAGGGTGTTTCCCTTGACATCGAGCCGCAACAGTAGTGGAGGAAACATGGACACTGAGCCAACGTAGCGGTGGCTAGAAAAAGAAGAACAAGCCGCAATGATGGTCGAAAACCGAAAGTTGGAGCTTCTACAACAGACAAAAAGTGATGTTCGAGTGGCTATGGTAGTGAAAGAGAAAGGAAGATTGAGCTGCTACAGTGGCAGGTGAGAAGGAAAGAAGGAACCGCTATAGTGGTGGGTGAAAAAGGAAGATGGAGCTGCAATGGTGGTAGGTGGAAAAGGAGGAAGGAGCCGACAAAGTGACGGGTGGAAGAGGAATATGGAGCCACCATGTCGGAGGAAATGTGGAATTCTCACTGAAACAAATTTTTGAGAGGGATTTTGGTAGGTTTTTTAGTGCGATCTGCAGGGCCAAAAAAATGGAAAAT
Organism: Pseudotsuga menziesii; assembly: GCA_001517045.1. Lineage (NCBI taxonomy): Eukaryota > Viridiplantae > Streptophyta > Pinopsida > Pinales > Pinaceae > Pseudotsuga > Pseudotsuga menziesii. The sequence goes on along the minus strand of LPNX010755853.1, from coordinate 160,828 downwards.
GGCAGTGAATGTGTGTGCTATGTTGCATGAAATCAAAGGATTTACAAAAAAAAATGAGGGTATTTCCCTCGACATTGAGCCGCAACGGCGATAGAGGAAAGATGGAAAGGGAGCCGACATAGTAGCAGATAGAAAAAGAATAACGAGCCGCAACGACGACGGCTAACCAAAATTCGAAGCTTCTATAATAGATGGAAAGTGAAGTTTGAGCCACTATGAAGGAGGAAGAGAAAGGAAGATCGAGCCACTACAGCGCCGGTTGAGAAGGAAAGGAGCCGCTATGGCAACAGCTGAAAAAGGAAGACGAAGCCGCAATGACAATGGGTGGAAAAGGAGGAAGGATCTAACAAAACGATAGGTGGAAGAGGAAGATGGAGCCGCCATGTCGGAGGAAATGTGGAATTCTCACCGAAATAGATGTTTGACAGGAATTTTGGTAGGTTTTTCAGTGAGATCTATAGGGGAAGAAAAATGGAAAATGACAACGAATGTGTGTGCCAGATTGTGGAAATTTAAAGGATTTGCAAAAAAGAAACGAGGGCACTTCCCTCGACACTGAGCCACAACGACGATGGAGGAAGGATGGAAACAGAGCTGATGTAGCAGTGGCTAGAAAAAAAAGAACGAGCTGCAACGACGATGTTGGGTGTTATAATGTCTAAATTAATTCACCCGATCTTTAATTATTGATCGGGGTTGGTATGATTAGAGTTGACACAAAATATATGCGAAGGTAGAGGGGTTCCCATGGTGTCGTGGAAATATTTTAACAAGCAAAAGATCGAAAGATCTTTTAAAATGAAAAACCGAGTCAAACTCCTAAGAGTTTAACTATTAAGTCAATTAAGCTGGGACAAAATATTAATATAAATAATTAATAATTTACTAAACTGAAAATGATTTTACTAACAACTAATCTTTATCTTGTAAACTAAGATGCAAGGAAAACCTAATTAATAAGCAAGTAGAAAACTTAATACGAAAATAAAATAAAAAAACAAGTAGAAAACTTAATAGGAATATAGAAAGAAACAAGTAGAAAAGTTAATATGAATTTCTTTGAATTTTGTCCTACAAGTCTCTTTCAATAATCACACAATGAAAAAGGAACAACCTAAAAACATACTAATGATATCACGCACAATACTGAAATTACATGCAAAGGAATAAATTAATCTAAAGGCATCAACACAAAACAACACATCAGTAAAGAAATCAGAAACAAATTCAAGGAACAAAACACAAGACAGCTTAACACATATTCAAGGTGAAAAGAAGTAAAGAAAATAATAAAAATTTAATACATAACCTAAAACACCCTAACTTTAACTTCAGTGTTAAATAAAACTATTATCTAACTATCTCAGTCAAAACATAATTCAAACATTGACAAAACATAACTGAAAACAATCTCAAAATACATAAAAAACACTAAAAACGTTACTAAGGGTTGAATAAGAGACTGAACTGTGGGTCCGAAGGGGATGGTTGAATGGCAATTTAAACAGGTTGTCCGAATGATAGTCTACACAGTTAAAATAATAAAAATGAACCTAAATGATCTAATCTTTAGTTGAATTTGTGCAAATGTAGATCTAATGCATAAAGACAATAAGTAAACCTAATTATTAAGCAAATTTAATAGTTACATAACCTGAAACAAATTCATAAACAGAAGGAAAACATTGCATGTTAATAGACAAAATTGAATTTAAATTCCATAACTAATAACTTATGATAGAACATAAATAAACATAATTGAATTTAATTAATCTAATAAAAAGAAATCTATTATATCTAACTTGCAAATAAACTGAACAATAAAATGGAAATGAAATGACTAAAAACAAAGCTGAAAACAAACTATGCACGCAGTTAACTATCTAATTTAGAATTAAAATTGCATTACATAAACAATAAAAAAAATTGTAAATTAAACTAGCTACAACAAAAAAATGAAAGAAACAAACAAGAAAAGAAACCTCTGGTTGATGAGGGGCCCTCTCAGCAATCAAGGGTGGTGCCTGGATAACTTCTACTCAAATGCAATCTTCAACATGAACACATACAACTCTTTATTCAGATGATGGAACAGAAATACAATGTACTCAAGAACAAACTGATGAATTCTTTCTAACTCTCTGAGTCTCTAGCGCTAGCTAACTAAGCTCTCTCAGAGAGGCTGATTTATATAATAGTTTACAGAGATGAGAAAGTCGACCCTTTAGTGGTCGACTACTCTCTAAATTTACTCGACTATAAAGGAATTTAACTAATCACAGGCCAACACATAGGCATCTTCCCTTCTTCAGTGCAATTCTAGTCTTCTTCACTAGACAATGAACACACAAGCTCCTTCTTCAGCACAATAGGTCTTCAAATGTGGTGCACGGGTCCTTCTTTAGAGCGAACATGAAATGGTGGTGAATAGAGGAGAACACATGGTGAGTGTTCTAGAGCATAGGCTAAATGCATCAGCCCAATCCATGATCAACAAGTGAGGTGTTAACAGAGAAGGATTCAAGTTGGCGGATTATCTAGAACATAAGCTCCATCACGTAGACGCATGGACAACAGGTAGTTTGTAGGCTGTTTCACATTTTAAATGCCTGAAATTAATTCTCAATAGCGCACAGTATGGTTAGCGATCTAGACAAAAAGTTGAACAACAAGCTGGGCTGTGAGTTGGATACGCTAGGTGTCAATCTAGGGCGGACAGAGTGTCTGTTTGCTGGTGCACTTGAAGACTACCATCTACAACAACACGTTTCAACATTTGGAAAAATACCAACGAGTTTCGCGCAGCAAGTTGGATGACAAGCTAGACGTCGATCTGGACGTGATGTGCGCAAGGCAGGATGAATGTGTTCTTGTTATTAATTTGTCCCAAAAAATAATAAAATCTACAAACAAATATATAAACTAATTAATACATCAAATGTGATTTAATAATGTCAATTTTAATTAATAAAATCATAAAAATTATAATAATAAATAGATTTCATATAAACCTTAAATTCATACATACCTGAGCTGAATAGTGATCTGCGTGACATAAAATATACATAAAGGTAATGAACCATATGTTTAAATGAGTAATTTAATTTCCAAAAATGATAACAATTCTAGGATCAACATTCCCCCAAACCGAAGAAATGCCAGGTCCCACTAAGCAAAAAGAAAGATAACAGATCACACTATCATTGCAAATTTTGAAACATGAGCCATCAACGGGCATATACATAAGTAAGTAAATTCATAAGGTTTAAAATTAATTCAGCCATGTCCAAAGTAAAAATTTGGGCAGGTTGAACATATGACATGAAAAGTGTAAATCACATTTATAATCAAGAGAGTTAGTCAATTAATAGTTTACATGCATGATTGGATAAAAGGATAGGATTATCAATAATGAAATGATAAGAAGAATTTCTAAGCATCCACATGAAGGTAAAAATTATTTTCCAAAAAAAACAAAATTTGGTTAGAAAATTTTAATTATAAATACTAAAATATTACAATGTTCTATTCAGATCGTCATTTGGTATTTCATTTAGACCTTCTTTTGATTCTTCATATAGTTCTCCATATTGATTTTGCTGTAAAAATATGCTTCATGCTATAATCAAATTCCACTGCTTATATTGTCCTGAAAAACACTTATCATTTGTTAGAGATAAATAGATTGATAAAAAATAATGAAAAGTAAAAACAATCTAATTTTTCCAAATCCATCTTCCCCGAAACTAAAGATATGGCTCGTCCTCAAGCCATAGAAGAGAGAAGAATTGATTGTTCCAAAAAAAATAAAAATTAAAGAGTTCTATCATGCTGTTGATAATTTTGGAAAGAAAAGAAGAAAAACTAACTAACTAGTAAATGGAAATGATTCAGAGATATATATTCATGAAAAATATAACAGTGCTTAAAAAGACCGCGTGAATGATAATAATTGAACCAAAAGAATGCCACAGGGAAAACTAGTCATTTATGCCTCATTTTAAAGATATCCTATCGTCACAAAATATTTAAGTGTACCCTAGAGTATGTGAGATTTACAGCTATGGGTCCCATTTCTAGGATAATAACATTCTAGGTATATGCTGAATTATATGGGCAGGGTCAAGCCCAACTTACAACCATTCTCAAATGACATGCCAAAACAATTGACCGTAACATGTTTATTCATAAATTCTAGAAAATAATTTCTTCATATTATCATTGTTTTATGAACTATGTGCATAGTAGTACATTAACCAGATCTGTTTTACTAGGTATTGCCCCGCTGCCAGCAGGACTGTTCAGTACCCCGACGGGCTTACCTTTTTACCATGCAAGCATAGTCCCGCTGCCAGCGAGCCTATTCAATAACCCGACGGGTTTACTTGAATTTATCGAGCTTCTGTGTTTTGAGTTTTTTTACTTAGCATTAACCCACTACCAGCAAGCCTGTTCAGTACTCTCATGGGTTTTCATTGTATAATGATATTAAATATATGGAAGCCGATTGGTACTAGAGCATGTTAAATGCTTCTAAACACATAATTAAATTTTTTTCAAATAAACTTATAAGTAATTTCATAATGTCCATAACCATAGATCATGTCAAAAGAGAACAACCTAAAGTTGTTCTTTAACCTTACAGTCCTTCTTCTTCATAAAAGAAACGTAATGTTTCCCAAGGACAAAAAATCCACTTACTCTTGAATTATCACCAAAATAGTTGAGAAACAAGTTTTGACAACAAGCATAAGATGAACTCGTAATCCATAGGTGTAAGATGAGAATGTGAAAAATATGATAATGAAAGAAGGTCTATCAAGTAACTGTTCAAAAGAGTAAATCGGAAATATACATGTCTGAATCAAAATACCCAAAACTATATGAATCATAGAAGAGCTGGTTAAGAATGATATAGAGAGGATTGTTATCTTTTTATCATTCAAGCTAGCATTATGATCTTAGGATCTTTAACTGATAGAATAACATGCACAACAATAAAACACAAGAAATAAGAGACACAAAGAATTTTCCTCGGGGAAACCATAAAGGAGAAAACCCCGCAACTTCCTCAGAGATAGAATCAGCACCAAAAGTATAACCCAAAAACATAAAGATGATCTCCCGATAGCAGCAGTCTCTCTCTTGTCCCAGTAACTTCTCTTCTCATTCATGCACCCCAATGAGTGAGTGTGTGTGTGATAAATAGAGAGACTCACTCTCTATTTATATTCTTTCGTTCACTTGAAACCCACTCCAACATTTCGGCCTCACTTAACAATTACTTACTAGAGTTGACATCTCTTGGAGTGTCTAATAACCCTAGTGCCCCACAACTTGTGGGGACTTTTAATCCTCTGACAAACAAGGAGATTTATCCTTAACACAATGGTGGAGACTATTGTCTTGCCTTACAATGACTCACCTAGGGTCGACTTCTCTAGGATAGTATAATAATTCTAGGGCCCCACAACTGCGGGGACTTTAACGCTTTACCAATACGAGGGTTACCCACAATGACTTGACATGAATTTTATATTATAGAAACTTCTCGGAATAAACATAGGGGTTTTACATGACTCAATTAGATTACAGAAACATCCCAGAATGAACATCGGGGTACAATACATAAGATATATGGATGAATACATTCCAAAGTTACAATTACATCAACACTCCCTCTTAACTAGGAAGGTATTCTCTCGATATAATTTATCAGTACAAGTATTCTTCTCTGTATCATATGGATCATCATCGAGTCCTCATCATCTTCACCTTCAATTCATCTCCATCTTCAAGTCATATTCATCTTCAAGTCATCTTCATCATCGGATCTGGATCATCACTCGATCTGGATCATCATCACTGGATTTAGATCATCACTCGATTTGGATCATCATCACTAGATCTAGATCATCACTCGATCTGGATCATCTCTGGATCATCTCTGCTAGATCATCATCACAGGTGCTATATCTTGATTCTTCTTGTCACAGGAAGTTCTACAGATCCAACCCTTTTTCATGTTGGTTGTAGGCCTAGCCTCCATGTAGGTCTTCTTTAGAACTTATATCTGACCCTAAGTCAGAATGGCCCACCCAACACTTATATCTGATCATGTAGGAACCAATCCTATAATCATATCAGAAAGGCACACCCAGCACTCACATCTAACCATGTGGGAACCAATCCCACAACCCTGTCCGAAAGCCCCATCACTCACATTTGACACATGCAAGGAACAAATCCAACATACATGTTCGAAAAGTCTCAGCACTTATATTTGACACATGAAATCCAACATACATGTTAAAAAAGGCTCTGTACTTACATTCGACACATGCAAGGGACCAATCCAATATGCATGTTTGAAAGGGCTCTGCACTTACATCTGACACATGCGAGGAACCAATACAACATGCATGTTCGAAAAGGATCTGCACTTACATTCGACACATGCGAGGAACCAATCCAACATGCATGTTCGAAAGGGTGTGCACTCACATCTGATCAAGTAGGAATCAATCCTATAGTCATATCAGAATGGCCCCCAGTCCTAGACTGAGCTACCTGATAACTGACCAGGTGCCTCCATTCTCCAAGAGAATGGTAATTTCCCTTACATCTATCCTACTCAATAGAATGGCCAGCACTCACATCTGACATGGGAGGAACCTAATACTTTAAACATAACAAAATGGCTCAGCCCTTATATCTGACCTACTCATCAGAATGGCTCTCTCAGTCCCAGACTGAGTGTTCCTGGTAACTGACCAGGTACCTCCATTCCAAGAATGGCATTCAGCACTCATATCTGACATGGAAGGATCCAAATCCTCTCACCATGACAGAATGGCTCATCCCTTATATCTAACCTACTTGTCAGAATGGCTATGGATTCAGCACTCATATCTGACATGGAAGGAACCAATCCTCTCACCATGACAGAATGGCTCAGCCCTTACATCTGACCTACTCATCGGAATTACTATGGATCTCATCATTTTCCCTTGGAGGAAACCTTGATCTGGAGAACACCAAGCTTCTCCTTGAATTACTTGAACTTCACCCTAGCCAATGGCTTCATCAACACATCAACTATTTGTTCCTCCATCGTAACATACTGGAGCTTCATTGCTCCCCTCTATACCATATCCTTGATATAGTGATACTTGATCTCAATATGCTTCGACTTGTCATGAAACACTGGATTCTCGGACAACTTCACGCAACTTTGGTTGTCACAATGTATACAAGTAGCATCCATCTGGAGATCAAATAAACCAGACAGTAGCTTTTTCACCCATACTGCCTCAAAACTAGCTGAACAAGCTGTGACATACTCTGCTTTAGCTGTACTCAGTGCCACACAGGACTGCTTCCTGCTAAACCAAGAGATCACACCTGATCCGATACTGAAGCAACACTCTGAAGTGTTATTCCTATCGATGGCACTGCCCATTCTGAATCAAGATAACCTTCCAGGTTAATCTTTTGATTCGTATCATACTTGAGCCCATACTCAACTGTACCCTTTGCAACCATCAAGTGAACATGTCTCAATGTGTTCACAACAAAGCAAGTATCTGGTATCGTATCCATCAGGTACCTCAAGGACCCAATCATCTGACGATGCATCGTAGCATCAACCGTCTCTGATGAAGCATCACTCAATAACTTCATGTTTGATGCTATAGGTGTGGTCATGGCATTGTAGTCCATAATCCTGAACCTATTCATGATCTCTACTGCATACTTCCCTTTTCGACACCTCCATGCCTAGAACGTAGTGCATCGACACATAACAAGAGCATCACTGTTCTTCCTCCTTCAACCTTGAATCAAAGGTTGGAATCCACTTTACTCTCAGTAAATCCTAGAATCATCAGTAATATATCCATCCTGCCATACCATGTCGAACCTTAGGATCTTCTGTAGTCACTCCCTTTGAAGCATCATACTCCCTCTATCTTCTGTACTCTATGCACTGAAACATTCTGTACTAGAGTGACACTGGATACCAAGATCCTCTATCTTGAACTTTTTCAAGAATTCTCCTCACACCCATCTGTGAGCTTGTCATCCTCTATCAACCTTGTAGCATAGTTTTATATCTTCATCAAGATCATCATGTATGTGTTATCCCATGGGTGTCTTCTGATCTCATATAAGGCCTTGTTTCATTTGCACACATGATTCTACCTGTCATGTGTCTCAACTCCAGCTGGCTACAACTATCTCTTTGAATCTTTCCTTGTATCCTATGATGTTTCCATCTACTGCATGATGGAACTATGAACTTCCCTTCATGTATCGATACTACATCCTAGACATCATTCTTCTTGAACTGGTCTTCCCTTTATTTGAAGGTTCTGCATCAATGATGTCGCTGCATTTGTCATATTATTTTTCATCTTGAACTGTTGTTACCTGTTCTTCGGAACAAGTCTCATTCTTCTTTTCTTGTAGGTGATTCTGTATGCGATCTTTCCTACAAGTCAAATGCATTTGTATGGTTAGAAACATTTCATAAGGAATATTCATACTGGAAAATTCTTATGCATAAATATATGATCATGCAACTACTTTAGCCAATACAACATTCATCCATATCTTACAGAAACGTTTCTATATGTCTTCCATCTCTACCAGGACAACATTGAGATCATGCACTAATCCAATATGTTAGCAAAGAGGTTTCATTCTAGATAAGTAGCAATGGAGAGTTGTATAGCACCATGAGCTACTTACCCATCACATGCATATTAGTAGTATACTGTCATTAATGCAAACATTCTATCATGCATAATACATTAACTGAATATAAACAAATGCAAAACAAAACAATATCATGAAATGACAAGTGAATACTTATCTCTATTTGTTTCATGGTTAGACTCCTTCTTGAGCCTTCAGCTTCATCGTCTTCTTCATTCATAATATCATCGTTTCTTTTCCAACTGCTAAGGTGGATAAGAGATTCTTCAAGAGTTGAGTTCTTCATATTCCTCATCGCTTGAGGGATCTTCTTTGGATGGTGAGAGCTTGATCTTCAGTTTCTCCCATCTTCTTTTCTCCTATTATTAGTTGAGCTTCTTCTTGTGTGTACTCTTCCCAGAGTCTACTGAAAGTAATCACTTCCTTCTAGAACACATTCTTAGAATGAATGAATCCCATGATTCTAGGAGGCCATTCAAGGTGGATATCACCACTTCTACATTCTTCACTTCTTCTTTTACCTCTTCAAGTTGTTCTCCAATTTGAGAGACCCTTGTAAAGTATGACTGTATGGTCTCTGCGTTCTAGATCTTCACATTCTTCAACTGGTTTCTTAAGGTCATATTTTGAATTATGTTCTTCCCTTTAAAAATCTTGGTCAAGGAATCAAACATCTTCGGTGTCTTTAGGGAAGACACTTGTGGTACAAGTTGATCCGTGATTGAATCAATAATGATCTTCTTGGCCTTGACCAAGTTCTTCTTGTGTAAGGCTTTTAGCCTTATCTCCCTCTGGAACTAGAACCTATTTACTCATGTAGGTGTCCAATTCATTTTATTCAAAGAGATCAAATACTTCCATGCTTGGAAGTTTTCAACTTCACCAAGCTTATCATTGAGCTAATGTGATATATCACTTTGACATGAGAACCTCAAATGAAAATAGCAAAATATTAGATCTTACCGATTTGAGGTGTTCGTTCTAGTTCCAGAGCTGGCTGATCTAGGGTTTGTCAGAGAAACCCTAATTTTAAAAACTTGGAATATTTTAGATCTGATTGGATATAAATATATATCTCTTCAAGTTTATCTATCCAATCTACTCCTTTTTTCTGAAAACAGTGGAGGGAAGCTCCCAGAATAGGAAGCCCTAGTTTTCCAAATTCTTCTGCAAACATTCCTATTACTGTTTCTACGGTATCTCTGAAATTACTATTCTGTTGTGTCTAAATTTTTTCATTGAGGTAGCTTCACATGTACCTCTTCCAACACCACAATTTTCATCAGAATTGGTTTCACCAATTAGGAATTATGGTCATTTTCCCAAGGTGACCTGTTACACTACTCTTTAGAATGGAAAAGTTGTATGGATGGCCACATGTCACTGGTTCATCGTCTGAGTCTAAATTTTAGACCAAAGAAATTAAATTCCATTCCCTTTCTGGAACATCTTCATAAATTGCATTCAGACCTTTGTGTCCCAAGATATAGCAATTCTCCCCAGGTGTCCTGTTTACAGATGAATTCTGCAAGAGGCTGGAACCCTAACTTGGAGGGATCAAAACTCCTATAATATAGTGAATATGAGGCTGAATTTTGGGAATAGTGTACATTAGGAGTTTATCTACGGAAAATGCAATTTTCAGCACCTCATCCTTCACCAATATTGGTATATAGAGAATTTACAAAAAACTTAGCATTTCTAGTATTTATGGGTTTTCTAGCTCAGGGTCAAACTAGGGTTTGACTTTTCTAGAGTTTCACCCAACCAAAAATCTTGATCTAGGTCTCTAAACTTCAATTTTGATAAGGAGAGAAATCCTATGTCAGGCTAACTCAAAAATTCCTCTTCTGTAGAAAGCCCTAATTTCCCCCACCGAAAACTAAAAATGCTCGGAATCGAATTCTGCTTCGACAGAAAGATGTGCCCTTCAATGGAGAGTCAACCTAGCATACTTTTGCTGATGGATTGTGGAGATAGAGACCCAAAAATTAAGAATCCCTAGCTTCTGCAGCTACACAATTTCTTCTTCTCATGTTATCTCTGATACCATGTTAGATTTTTATCATTCAATCTAGCATTATGATCTCAGGATCTTTAACTGAGAGAATAACATGCACAGCAATAAAACACAAGAGACAAGAGACACAAAGAATTTTCCTCGGGGAAAACATAAAGGAGGAAACCCCACAACTTCCTCAAAGATAGAATCAGCAGCAAAAGTAAAACCCAAAAACATAAAGATGATCTCCCGACAACAGCAGTCTCTCTCTTGTCCCAGTAACTTCTCCTCTCACTCATGCACCCTAATGAGTGAGTGTGTGTGTGATAAATAGAGAGACTCACTCTCTATTTATATTTTTTTATTCACTTGAAACCCACTCCAACATGTCGGCCTCACATAACAATTACTTAGTAGATCCGACATCTCTAGGAGTGTCTAATAACCCTAGTGCCCCACAACTTGTGGGTACTTTGCCTCCTCCGACCAACAAGGAGTTTTATCCTTAACACAATGGTGGGGACTAATGCCTCGACTTAGAATGACTCACCTAGGGTCGACTTCTCTATGATATTCTAATAACCCTAGGGCCCCACAACTGTGGGGAATTTAACCCTTGACCAATAGGAGGGTTACCCACAATGAATTGACATGACTTTATATTATAGAAACTTCCTGGAATAAACATCAGGGTATAGCATGACTGAATTACATTACAGACACATCCCAGAATAAACATCGGGGTACAATACATAAGATATATGAATGAATACATTTCGAAGTTACAATTACATTAACAAGGATTGTAAATTTTATTTTCACTATAAGTTAAAATTTTCAAAAGTACCCCAAGAAAGGTTAAGATACCTGATGAGTATTTAACATACTTCCCTTGTCCAAGTAATACTTCATAATATTCTTATAGAGATATAATATTTCTAATCAAACTGCAAAACCACTTTTAAAATGATTCGATTTATTCATGAAGACATAAAAAGAAAAAGAGTTTTGTGTAAAAAACCTCTTCGAAATGACTCTTATTTATTAAAAAAAAACAAGCACATATTTACGTATATACAAGTGATAATAACCCAAAATATTTTTCAAGGATCAGGAGGAGGAGGAATAACTTCTCCTTCAACTAATTCCATTTCATTTTGCTGCAAAACATTCTGTATAAAATCTTGTTTAGATGTTGGTTGATATTAAAGTATGAGTCTATGTCCATTTACTACAAAGGAAACTTTCGATCCATCAATTTTTTTAATTTTTACTAACCCATTGTCAAAAGCTGTAATGGACCCATCCAACGAGTGCTTAATTTTCCTTTAAAATTTTTAAACCGTGAGTCGAATAGTAGTGCCCAATCTCCAATATTAAACTTTTTTTCCTTAATAAATTTATCATGCCATGTCTTTCATTGATTCTATATTAGCATGGTTCTTTAGAGTGCATCTTGTCTAATTTCATATAACTCATTAATCTGTAATATTCGTTGTTTCCGTGCTTCATCCAAATTCATGCCTAATTGTGCTTCCATACAAAAGGTTTTAACTTGAAATTCAATAGGTAAAAGGACTTGTTTTCCATACACTAACTCATAGGGGTATGTCCAGTAGTATTTCTCCATGTTATCCTATAGGCCCATAAATCCTCTAGGAGTCTATGTGCCCAGTCCTTATGATGTAAGTGAATGGTTTTAGTTAAAATGGCTTCTAATACTTTATTAGTTGATTCTACCTGACCATTACCCTGAGGATGATAAGGTGGATATTTGCAATGTCAGATTATTTCGTAGTAAGTTCTTTCATTAATTTAGAAGTAAATTGAGTACCTTGATCTGTGTCAATTTCTCTAGGTACACCAAACTGGGTGAATATTTCTTCATATATGAATTCTACCACTGATTTCTCTGTGGCTCTAAACAAAGATTTAGCTTCTACCCATTTGGTGACATATTCCGTGCAAACTAGGATATATTTCTTTCTATGAGACATGGGAGAAATTGGTCCTACAAAATAAAGAGCCCATTTCTCAAAGGGTTCAACCATGACTTGGGGTTGTAGAGGCATTTGATCAGATGACATGGGTCTACCCATTCTTTGACAACTATCACATCCTTTGACATATTTGGCAACATCTTTAAAAATGCTTGGCCAATAGTAACCAGAATGTAATACTTCCTATGCCATCCTCTTATCAGAAAAATGTGCTCCACATGGTCCATCATGGCATGCATGAAGAATGTATGTAATTTCATCCTCCCGCATGCATCGTTGAATAATAATATCTGGACCAATGCAGAAGAGATCATTATCAACCCAAGAATAATTGGAACTCTGAACTATGATACAACGCTTCTCATGTGGGGACAAATGGTTTGGTATTTTCGCAGTTTCTAAATAATTAGCAATATTTGCAAACCAAGGGGTTTGAGCAGATACAACAAATAGATGTTCGTCAGGAAAAGTGTCGTCAATTGGTTTAGTATTGTCTTCATGTTTAATACAGGAAAGGAAATCTGCTACTAGATTTTCTTTACCAATTTAGTCAATGACGGTAATGTTAAATTCTTGCATTAATAAAAGAAGCCACTGGGTCACTCTACCATTGGTAATTGTTTTGTTGATGAGAAATATAAGGGCGGAATGATCGGTATGCACAAAAACTTCATAACCTGTAGTATAATGACGAAACTTATTAATAGAATAAACCGACTCCCAAAAATTCTTTTTTCAGTAACAGTATAATTAAGTTTGGTAGGAGTCAAATTCTTACTAATAAAATAAATGGCATAAGGTGTTTGTCCTTTATTTTGTTCAAGGACTTTTCCTGTGGTTGTATCAGAGGCATAGTTAGATATGTGAAAAGGAAGGGACCAATAGAGACCCCTAAGTATTGGTGCCACTGATAGTTTAGCTTTTAGTATTTCAAAATCATTTTGACAAGATTCTGTCCACTGTAATTCTGTGTCTTTTGTAAGAAACTTAAACATTGGTGCAACTATTTTAGTGAAATTTTCAATAAAATGACGGTAATATCCTGCATGACCAATAAATCTTCTTACCTCTTTCTGATTTTTGGGATAGGGAAGGCCAACAATTACTTTAATCTTTGCAGGGTCTACCTTAATTCCTTGGGAGGAAACATGGTATCCCAAAACTATACCTTATGTTAGTAACATTTTACATTTTTTGTGACTAAGGGATTGATTCATTTCTTGACATTGGATCAATACCTTCTCAAGGTTTTCAAGGGAAGCTTGAAAAGTATTTCCATAGGATGTAAAGTCATCCATGTATACCTCCACACAGTCATGTATAAGATCAGAAAATATTCCTAAGACTACTCCCTGGAAAGTTGCGGGTGCATTACATAATCCAAATGGAAAAACTTGATAAGCGTATGTTCCCCAAGGGCATGTAAAAGTGGTCTTGTCTTGATCTTCGGGTGCTATTAAAATCTAGTTGTAACCACTATACCCATCAAGAAAGGAAAAATATTGTTTACCTGATAGAGTATCTAATACTTGATCAATAAAAAGTAAAGGAAAGTAGTATTTAAGTGTAGTTTGTTTAGCTCTCTAAAATCAACACAAATGTGCCATTTTCCTATGACTTTCTTTGGGACTACTACTAAAGGAGATACCCATTTACTATCAGAGATAGGATAGATGAAACAAGCAGTGAGGATTTTTTGTAATTCTTCTTTTACTATATCCTTTAGAGCAGGATTCATCCTCCTCTATCGTTGCCTTATAGGTGAGATGCTTGGATCCATATAAATATGGTGAATACAGGTGTCATGGTGTATACCCTTCATATTGATGTATTCCCATGCAAATTCTCCGGCTTGTTTCTTAAGAACTTTAAGCAGTTGTGCTTGTTGGTTTTCACTTAATCTTGCGTTTATATGCATAATTTTTTTAGGACCAACCTCACAAGGTATGACATATGGTCCTATATGCTCTTCAATCATGAAGACATGAGGTGTTTTTGTAAACATTGAGAGAGCCATATTCTCTTTAAACTCATCTCCAAAAATTTGATCGAATTGAAAAAAAGACTGAGGAAAATCCATACAGGTTGTTGAAGAAACAAACTGGTTTAATACATTCTCAGTGGTCTTCTCTTGAAGTGCCAAGGAGAAATCACTAGGAAGGGAGAGATCATAAAATTATTCATCACCAAAAGAACAATTTAACCACCATGAATTTTCAGTTATTGGTTCTGCTAGGGGGTATAAAATAAGTCTTTGTGTGGACAACCCATTGGAAATAGTCATCTGTCCATCCCTACATCCTATAGAAGCATTTGCAGTAGCTAACCATGGTCTTCCCAAAATAATAGGATTCCATTTATAAGGATCATTTGATTCTATGATCATAAAGTCGACACGGTATTCTCATAAGTCTATTGATACAACAATGTCATGCAAGACTCCAACAGGTTTTACCGTAGTACGGTCTGCTAGTTCTAGGATGGAAGGAGTAGGTCAGAGAAATTGTCCTAACTGTAAATATTATAAAACTTCAATAGTCATCATATTAATATCATATCCTAAATAGATTAATGTATTTTCTATGGTGGCGTTGTTTATAATTACAGTCACTACCAGGGCTCCTGCATTTGTATATTTTGCATTCCAGGACTGGCCTATCATACATTCAGACATCTCTCCTATAACATGAACCGTGAGAGGGTCCTTTTGCTTCTTTCTTAGGAGTTTAATACATATCTCCTTTATCACCTTACTATATATTGGTATATATTTGATAGCTTGTAATATAGGTATTTTAATATAGAATTCTTTCATTCATTCAAAATTTTGTACTCTGGATGAACTACAGGTTTTTCTATTACTAGTCTTTCAAGAAATGGAGGAATAATTTGCTCCTGAATAGTTTCTTGTGGAGGATGGATGTGTATTTGAACCTTTGGAATGTTCACATCCTCCAAAATAGCATTATTCACGGGTTCATTTGCATCTTCTTCTTCTTCATTCGGTTCCTGAATGATGACCGATGACTTGGGTTTATTATTCACAACTCTTCTCGAACGTAATTGAATTTCATGTATAGGTACAATCGAAATAAGGTACGATAGAAGAGTTTTCAACTCAATTCTGTTAATAGCTTGAATTTGTTTATTATTAGGGTTAGGTATCGGTTGCATAGGTAATAATGTCAGTCAAGGAGGATTTGCATCCTGAAAGTGATGAGGTTGCTATGTGATAAAAAGAACTAGAGGTACAAATCCAAGTGACATATGATGGAAATTTGTTTGATTCTGAGGATAAGGATGATTAGGTGCAGAGGGATGTTGTGGTTGAGGATATGGTTGTCCTCTCCATCCTGGTGACCAATATTGTTGTTGTGGAAATTGAGGAGGAGGGTACTGGGGTGTCCAATTCTTCCAACTTGAATTGTTCCATTGTTGAGGTGGTTGATACAGAGGATAATAGAGTGGAGGTTGTGGTGGAAAGCTATTATATGTTGGTTGGTATCTAGGTTTCAAAGGAGTCCTCCTAGATGTTTCAGCTACATCTTCACTCTTATAGATGGATTGCGACGTAGGAAAGGATGGGTAGTTATCTGTTGGATGCTCTTCTATACATATGTGACATACGGAGATGTTGTTTAATGGGAATTCCCTTTGGGGATATTTAGTTCTATATCTTGGAAAAAATATACTCATTGATGATCATTCTTGATCCTACCTCTTCTTAGCTTATAAGGCATCTAGCTGAGAAACCATTTCTCCTAAGATATCAGTTTTAAAATTCTCCAACATGTTTCCTAACTCTATTCTTGTATATCCACCTAAACTAGGAACGTTTCCTCTTACATTTATACTAAAAAGCTCTCAATTTTTTTTTGCAACTTTCCCCCTACTCCTAGAATCATTTTTACACATATCACCGATTTGTGCAAAAGTTTTAGGAGAAATATCGCCATCTTCCATGAGATTAAGACTTTCTAACAATTCCTTGGAGATCCCTTAATAAAAAGTGTATGTACTGCATCTTCTTGGACGTCAGTATATTTAGATTTATGTAATGTATAAATGAACCTTTCGAGATAATCCTCTAAGGATCTCATCTTCAAGTTGTTGTATCTTGAATATATCATGTTGAGAGTCCTTGGGTTTGCAATACTCTTGATATTTTAGTAAGAATGAAGTTTTCATATCATCCCAAGTCCTGATAGTGAATTCTCCTAATCCCATGAACTATTTCAAGGCGGAATCTTTTAGTGTAGTGGGAAAAAGTTTTAGTTTGTCAGCATCTTGTAGATAATTATAGCTCCTACAAAGGATATCGAACTCGAGCATGAATGTGTCCGGGTCCTCATTACTTTTTCCGTAAAAAGTAGGTAAGGAGGTAGGTTCTACTGTAGAATTTTATTGAATCCTAAAGGGATAGTAGGTTCTACTGTAGAATTTTCAATTTGTGAGATGATTGGATCTACTGAGTGTTAGAATAATCAACCCATATTTTACCCACTTAGACATTAATTCATTTATTTTTGTCTTAGTTTCCTAGTTCATGTGTCCCACCTTGTGCAAGTTGCTAATTGCCTATCCATAGAGGTCAAAATTGCCATATCTGACTCATGTAGCACTTGGGAAAGCCTTAGGAATCAAATATGCTTTATTCCTGGCCTCCTAGGCACCTATCTGCTTTTTCTGCTTTATTGCCTGCTTTTTCAGTGTTTTAAGGCACATGGGAAAGCTAGACTAGGTGAGGTGAACTTGTTTTTTGTCCTACACATCCTCCTCTCTTTTCTCCATGAAAAATCATGTATGAGCTGCCATTACACCACTCTTTAGCTTGCCTATGCCTTTTTTCCAATTCGTGAGCTCCATGACAGATTTGGGATCCAGCTTTTACACCTATGGGGGATTTGCTTATTTTTGGTAAGCCTGCTTTATGCTAGATTTGGATGCTTCCTCATGCATTCAATTTCTTCATGTATTCTATTTATTCAGCAGCCTATGATATTATAGGGTTGGATATTGTACACTCAGTTAATATAATTTTGTGTTACAGCTCCATATTCAGTCTCTCTTGTTAGCAATTTTGCATGATCAATTGATAATTGTTGTGGGTAAAATTAATCTATTGCTGGCCTGAATTTCTACATGGTATCAGAGCCATTGTAGGTTGTTACTCTCCTTCAAAAAAAAATTTGCAGGTTCGACATCAAGACTGGGAGCCTTCTACTGACAGCCGAGACAGTTTTTCTAAAGCTATGGATTCACATAAAACTATCTTGACTCCCTTCAACTATTTTGAATGGAAATCAGAGATGGAGATCTTGTTGAGAGAGAAAGGCCTCTACAGGGTGACTATGGCTACAGAAGCAGAGCCCAATGCTGCTGCAGAGAAGATCAAATGTCACAATCGGAGAGATGAGGCCTATGGCCTCGTATGTCTCAGTATTTCCTGAGACCTCCTTTTCCATGTCGATGGATTAACTTCACCGGATCAAGTATGGGAGAAGCTTTCTGATATTTTTGGAAAGACAGATGAGATGAGGGGACATCAGATCGAAAATGAGCTGATTTCTCTGAGTCCCAGTAGCTTTGAATCCCTGCAGCTATATTTCTCCAAGTTCAAAGCACTAGTTTTGCAGCTGAAGCAGTGTGGTATCGAAAAGAAAGATGATAAGATCATATTGGCCATACTCTCAAAGCTAGGACCTAACTACTCAGTCTTTGTTTCGACCTTCTATGCCACAAAACTCACAGCTCGAACCTGGAAGATGCCTAGCCTTGCAGATTTCATGGAATCTCTCACACAAGAACAAGATAAGCTGGTGATGATGGGCACCATCAAACCATCCAAAGATCAAGCTTTGATTGCTGGAGATTCAAGGGTGGATTCAAAAAGCAAAATAAAGCTAAAAATCCACCTAAGAAAAAGAGAGACAAGAAACAGTCTCCAGAGGATCAACAAGGTCCCAAGAAAAATACCCAGAAGAAGAAAAACAAAGGTGAAATGAACAAGTGCTCATACTGTTCGAAGGGAAATCACACTGAAAGCTCTTGTATGAAAAAGCATATTGATATGCTGACCCAACTCGTAGAGAAGAATGGCATCTCCCTTCCAGAAAGCTCAAAGAAGAGAGAAGGAGGATGAAGTTCA
>LPNX010755853.1:95939-141317 GCA_001517045.1 Pseudotsuga menziesii | reverse complement strand
TGCAGAAGTGGAAGTTGGTGAAGCCTCTTCACCACCTGAACCTCAAGAAGTAAGTAAAGAGTTTGTTGAACATGCTGATTCTGATTTGTCTGATGGAGATTATTTTATTGCAGACCCAAACAGCCCCACAAGGCCTAAATGGGCAGCCAAGACAATACATGCAGCAGGAGAGCTAGCTGGGGATCCCAATGACCCAAGGAGGACTAGATCTCAATTTGAGAGTGGTTTGTGCATGAAGGATCCTATGTTTGCTGAAAAATGATATTTGATGGTGGAGTCTGATCCTCAAACATATGAAGAAGTAGCAGGAGATCCAAGATGGCAAGCTTCCATGAAGGAGGAGTTCATCTCACTCCAGAAAAGCAACACATGGGAGCTAGTGGATCTTCCTCCAGGAAGAAAGTTAGTCCAGTGTAAGTAGGTCTATAAGACCAATTTTGCTGCTGATGGTTCACCACTGAAGTACAAGGCTATATTGGTAGCTAAAGGCTACTCACAGGTTCATGTCATCGATTACAATGAGACCTTTGCTCCAGTGGCAAAGATGGATTCCATCAGGCTAGCTCTAGCCATTGCAGCCTCAAGGCAATGGGAGGTACATCAGATGGATGTAAAATGTGCCTTCCTGAATGGATATCTCACTGAGGAGATATATATGCATCAGCCTCAAGGTTTTTCTACTAACCCTGCTCTTGTGTGCAGGTTGAGAAAGTCATTGTATGGGCTAAAGCAAGCCCCCAGGGCTTGGTATGCCAAGATAGATAGCTTCTTGCTATCTCTGAATTTTGTTCGGTGAAAATCAGATCCAAATGTCTATTTGAATTCTGTTAATGGTTCATTAATGATCATTGTGTTATATGTTTATGACCTCCTCATTACAGGAAGGTCACGGGCTGAGATTGCTTCCTTAAAAGGAGCTATGAACCAAGCCTTCTCCATGACAGATTTGGGGCTCTTAAGTCAATTTCTGGGGCTTGAGATTGCTCAAACCAAAGCTGGAATAAAGGCACACCAGTCCAAGTATGCCTTGGATTTGCTGATCAAATTCAGAATGCAAGACTGTAAAGAAATCAAAACTCCTTTCCTTTCAGGAGTGAAGTTGGAGGAAGATGATTCTCCACCGATGGTAAACAATACACTGTATAGACAATTGATTGGTTGTTTATTGTATTTGACACATACTCGACCTGATATTTGTTATGCAATAAGTGTGGCTTCTATATTCATGGATCAGCCTCATGGGATCCATTGGAAAGCAGCCAAAAGGATTCTTAACTTTTTTCAAGGAACAAGGACACATGGGATCCTCTATAAGGAAAAATATGATCTTGATTTGATTGGATTTACTGACAGTGATTGGGCAGGTGACAGCACAGATAGAAATTCCACTTTAGGATATGTGTTCATGCTTGCAAAAGGGCTAATCAGCTGGTCAAGTAAGAAACAGAATGCCATTGCACTCTCATCTACAGAAGCTGAGTACAGAGGAGTTGTTAATGCAGCAACTCAGTGTTTATGGTTGCAGGGTTTACTTGGAGAGCGTGGTTTCGAACCTGAGTACTCAACTACCATCTACTATGATAACCAGAGTACCATTTGAATCTGCAAAGATCCATTTCAGAAGTAGAGAACCGGACACATTGAGATTCACATGCACTACATCAGAGAGCTTGTGCATGATGGCACCATTCACCTACTCTTCTGTTCATCTTCAGAACAAGTAGCTGATATCTTCACCAAAACATTTTGTGAGAAGACCTTCAGCAATCTCAAATCACTGCTGGGGATTGCTAATCATGCTGTAAAGGCATGAGTGGAGACAAGATTCTACAATTTTGTTTTACAGTCCATGTTTAAGGGAGGATTTTCCCAAGTTGGTTTTGCCTCTTTCCTTGTTTATTTGGACATGCAGTATGTAAAGGGTGACTAAGCCTTGTTGCTAGGCCTTATATATTTTTGATTTATTACTCATAAAGTTAGGCTTAAGGGGGGGTGTTAGAATAATCAACCCATAGTTTATCCACTTAGACATTAATTCCTTTATTTTTGTCTTAGTTCCCTAGTTCATGTGTCCCACCTTGTGCAAGTTGCTAATTGCCTATCCATAGAGGTCAAACTTGCCATATCTGACTCATGTAGTGCTTGAGAAAGCCTTAGGAATCAAATCTGCTTTATTCCTGGCCTCCTAGGCGCCTATCTGCCTTTTCTGGTTTATTGCCTGCTTTTTCAGTGTTTTAAGGAACATGGGAAAGCTAGACTAGGTGAGGTGAACTTGTTTTTTGTCCTACACATCCTCCTCTCTTTTCTCCATACAAAAGCATGTATGAGCTGCCATTCCACCACTCTTTAGCTTTCCTATGCCTTTTTTCCAATTCATGAGCTCCATGACAGATTTGGGATCCAGCTTTTACACCTATGGGGGATTTGCTTATTTTTGGTAAGCCTGCTTTATGCTAGATTTGGATGCTTCCTCATGCATTCAATTTATTCATGTATTCTATTTATTCAGCAGCCTATGATATTACAGGGTTGGCTATTGTACACTCAGTTAATATAATTTTGTGTTACAACTCCATATTCAGTCTCTCTTGTTAGCAATTTTGCATGATCAATTGATAATTGTTGTGGGTAAAATTAATCTATTGCTGGCCTGAATTTATACACTGAGGTTCCAAAGAGAGCTTTTACTTGGGGAAGATCAACAAAGTTAACAAAATTTGGATCTCATACTAGTGAAAAAGTTGTGTTAATTGGATTCAAAGCTACTGGAGGGATGGATATTTCTAATGGTTGATACTCTTGAATTTCCTTAGGAATGAGGTCCCCAGGACTCCCTGCCAAGGTTCCTTCTCCTTCTATGGCTTCCCCAATAAGATTACCTAAGAGAGTCTCCTTAGTTTCAGGGTAGAACTATTTCCTATTGGCGTCTTTCGATACCTTTCTTTTGAGTTAGTGGTTGGGGAATTAAGTCCCCTATGGTAGTTAGAAGAGACTTGAATAATTTTTCCTGTCTTAACAAATCTACCCTGAGGATCTCTAATTCTGCTCATGAAAAAATTTAAACTAAAAAGACCTATGCTACTGCTATTGTTGGATTTAAGGGCACCTGTTATAATAGATGCGCAGGTTCTTACCTCTCGTCTTACCGCTCCCCTGCTACCAACCTATTGCTAAGATTCATAAAGAAATCCACTCTACCTTACAAAACAACTCCCTAACAACGGCACCAAAAGCGTTGGGTGTTATAATGTCTAAATTAATTCAGCTGATCTTTAATTATCGAGCAGGGTTGGTAGGATTAGAGTTGACACAAAATATATGTGAAGGTAGAGGGGTTCTTATTGTGTCATGGAAATATTTTAAGAAAAAAAAAGATTGAAAGATCTTTCAAAATGAAAAACTAAGTCAAACTCCTAAGAATTCAACTATTAATTCAATTAAACCAGGACAAAATATTAAACTAAATAATTAATAATTTATTACACTGAAAATGATATTACTAACAACTAATATTTATCTTGGAAACTAAGATGCAAGGAAAACCTAATTAATAAGAAAGTAAAAAACTTAATAAAACAAGTAAAGAGAAGCAAGTAGAAAACTTAATAAAGAAAATAGAAAGAAACAAGTAGAAAACTTAATAGGAAAATAGAAAGAAACAAGTAGAAAACTTAATAGGAATATAGAAAGAAACAAGTAGAAAACTTTATACAAATGTCTGTGAATTTTTTTCTACAAGTCTCTTTCAGTGATCACACAATGAAAAAGGAACAAACTAAAAACATACTAAGGATATCACATACAATACTACAATTACATGCAAAGGAATAAATTAATCTAAAGGCTTAAACACAAAACAATACATCAGTAAAGAAATCAGAGACAAATTCAAGGAACAAAACACAAGACAACTTAACACATATTCAAGGTGAAAAGAAGTAAATAAAATAATAAAACTTTAATGCATAACCTAAAACACCCTAACTTTAACTTCAATGTTAAATAAAACTATTATCTAACTATCTTAGTCAAAATATAATTCAAACATTGACAAAACATAACTGAAAACAATCTCAAAATACATAAAAAACACAAAAAACAAAACTAAGGGCTGAGTTGTTGATGTAATTGTAACTTCGGAATGTATTCATCCGCATTTCTTATGTATTGTAACCCAATGTTTATTCCAGGATGTATTGTAATGTATTTGAGTCATGTCATACCCCGATGTTTATTTTGGGAAGTTTCTATAATGAGAAAGTCATGTCAAGTCGTTATGGGTAACCCTCCTATTGGTCAAGGGTTAAAGTCCCCACAGTTATGGGGCCCTTGGGTTATTAGACTATCCTAGTAAATTATACCCTAGGTGAGTCATTGTAAGTCAGGGAAATAGTCCCCACCATTGTGTTACCCTCCTATTGGTCAGAGGAGGCAAAGTCCCCACAAGTGGTGGGGCACTAGGGTTATTAGACACTCCTAGAGATGTCGGCTCTAGTAAGTAATTGTTAAGTGAGGCTGACATGTTGGAGTGCACTTCAAGTGAACAAAAGAATATAAATAGAGAATGAGCCTCTCTATTTATCTCACTTGCAACACTCACACTCACTCATTGGGGCGCATGAGTGAGAGAGGAGAAGCTCTCTCAGTGAGAGAGAGAGAGAGATTGTTGCTGTGTGGAGATCATCTTACTATTTTTCGGTTTTACCTTTGGTGCTGATTCTATCTCAGAGAAAGTTGCGGGGTTTTCTCCTTTATGGTTTCCCTGATGAAATTTATTTGTGTCTCTTGTGATGTGCTTATGTTTTATTGTTGTGCTTGTTATTCTCTTAGTTAAAATATCCTAAGATCATAATGCTAGCTTGAATGATGAAAACTAACATGGTATCAGAGCTAACCTAAGAAGAAGACATTGTGTAGCTATAGAAGCTAGGGATTCTTAATTTTTGGGTCTCTCTCCACAATCCATCAACAAAAGTATGCCAGGCTTACTCTCTATTGAAGGGCGCATCTTTCTGTCGAAGCGGAATTCGATTTCGAGCATTTTCAGTTTTCGATGAGGAAATTAGGGATTTCTACAGAAGAGGAATTTTTCAGTGAGCCTAGCATAGGATTTTTCTTCTCATCAAAACTGAAGTTTAGAGACCTGGATCAAGAAATTTGGTTGGGTGAAACTTTGGGAAAGTCAAACCCTAGTTTGACCCCAAGCTAGAAAAACCCTAAATACTAAAACGGCTAAGTTTTGGTACATTCGCTATATCCTGAGATTGGCAACATCTCAGGAGTGAAAACTTGTAGGGGCCTAATATAAGATCCTGATGCGCACTATATACAAATTTCATCCTTTGATTCGCTATATTCTGGGAGATATGATTCCTCCAAGTTAGGGTTCTAGCCTCTTCCAGAATTCATCCCTAAATAGGACACCTAGGGAGAATTGCAATATATTGGGATACAGAGGTCCAAATGGAATTTATGAAGATGTTCCAAAAAGGGAACAAACTTTATTTTCATTGTTCAAAATATCAGACTCAGAAGAAGAACCAGGGACACGTGGCATGCTGTACAACTTCACTATTTTGAATAGTCCTGTAACTGGTCACCTTGGGAAAAGGATCATAAATACCAAATGGTGAAACCAATTTTGATGAAACCTATAGTGTTGGCTCAGGGACATGTTAGGTTACGTTAATGATAAATTTTAGACATAGAGGAGTAGGAATTTAGGATATATCATAGAAATAGTGACAGGTATTTCTACAGAAGAAATTGGAAAACTAGGGCTTCCTATTCCAGGAGCTTCCCTCCACTGTTTTCAGAAAAGGAGTACATTGGATAGCTCCATTTGAAGGGATCTATCTGTCTATCCAATAAGATCTAAAATATTCCAAGTTTTGAAAAATTAGGGTTTCTCTGACAAACCCTAGATCAGCCAACTCTAGAAGCAGGACGGACACCTCAAATTGGTAAGATCTAATCCTTTGCTATTTTCATTTGAGGTTCTCATTTCAAAGTGGTCTATCACATCAGCTTGATGATAAGCTTTGTGAAGTTGACAAATTGCAAGCCTAGAAGTATATGATCTCTCTGAAGAAAATGGATTGGACACCTACATGAGCATAGAGGTTCTAGTTCTAGAGGGAGATGAGGCTAGAAGTATTACACAAGAAGAACTTGATCAAGGCCAAGAAGATCATTGTTGATTCAATCATGAATCAACTTGTACCACAAGTGTCTTCCTTAAAGACACCAAAGATGTTTGATTCCTTAACCAAGCTATTTGAAGGGAAGAACAGAAATCAGAAGATGACCTTAAGAAACCAGTTGATGAATGTGAAGATCCAGAATGCAGAGACCATGCAATCATAAGAGTCTCTCAAATCAACAACAACTTGAAGTGGTAAAAGAAGAAGTGAAGAATGTAGAAGTGGTGATGGCCACCTTGAATGGCCTCCTAGGATCATGGGATTCATTCATTCAATAAATGTGCACCAGAAGGAAGATATTACTTTTAGTAGACTCTCGGAAGAAGAAGAAGCTCGACTCATAAGAAGAGAAGAGAAGATGGGAGCAATTGAAGATCAAGCTCTCACCATCCAAAGAAGATCCCTCAAGCGATGAGGAATATGAAGAACTCAAATCTTGAAGAACCTCTTATCCTCCTTAGCATTTGGATAAGAAACGATGCTATTATGAATGAAGAAGATGATGAAGTTGAAGGCTCAAGAAGAAGTCTACCCACAAAACAAATAAAGATAAGTATTCATTTTTCATGATATTGTTTTGTTATGCATTTGTTTATATTCAGTTGATGTATTATGCATGATAGGATGTTTGCATTAACGACAGTATACTACTAATATGCATGTGATAGGTAAGTAGCTCATGGTGCTATACAAATCTCCATTGCTACTTATCTAGAATGGAACCTCTTTGCTGACATATTGGATTAGTGCACAATCTCAATGTTGTCGTGGTAGAGATGGAAGGAATCTAGAAAAGTTTTGTGAGATATGGATGAATGTTGTATTGGCTAAAGTAATTGCATGATCATACATTTATGAATAATAATTTTCTAGTATGAATATTCCTTATGAAATGTTTCTAACCATACAAATGCATTTGACTTGTAGGAAAGATCACATACATAATCGCCTACAAGCAAAGAAGAATGAAGACTTGTTTTGAAGAACAAGTGACGACAGTTCAAAGATGAAAATAATATTACCAATACAGCGACATCATTGATGAAAAATCTTCCAAGAAGAAAGGGAAGACCAGTTTAAGAAGAATGATGTCTAGGATGAAGTATTGATACATGAAGAGAAGTTCCTAGTTCCATCATGCAGTAGATGGAAACATCGTGGGATACAAAGCAAGATTCCTAGCATGAGGCTTCTCACGAAAAGAAGGCATAGACTACGAAGAGACATTTGTAACCATTGGAAGTGAAGTCACATAATCATGTGTGAAAATGAAAGAAGGAATTGTACAAGTTCAGAAGACACCCATGGGATAACACATACATGATGAGCTGGATGAATATCTTAACCGTTGCTACAAGGTTGATAAAGGATGACAAGATCACAGATGGATGTGAGAATAACTTTCGAAAAAGTTAAAAATAGAGGATATTGGTATCCAATTATCCCATATAGATACTACTTGTCACTCCTGTACAGAATGTTTCAGTGCATAGAGTATGGAAGACAGAGGGAGTATGATGCTCCGCTTCAGAGGGAGTGACTGCAGAAGATCCTAAGGTCTGACATGGTACAATAGGATGGATAGATTACTGATGAATCTAGGATTTACTAAGAGTAAAGTGGATTCCAACCTTTGCTTCAAGGTTGAAGGTGGAAGACCAGTGATGCTCCTATTATGTGTCGATGCACTATTTTCTAGGCATGGAGGTGTGTACAAGGGAAGTATGCAGTAGAGATATTGAATAAATTCAGGATGATGGACTGCATGACCACACCTATGGCATAAAACCTGAAGCTATTAAGTGATGCTTCATCAGAGATGGTTGATGCTACGATGTATCGTCAGATGATTGGGTCATTGATGTACCTGATGAACACTAGTCCAGACATTTGCTTTGTTGTGAACACCTTGAGCCAGTTCTTGATAGATCTGAGAAGTGTTCACTTGATTGATGCAAAGCATATTCTGAGGTACCTGAGGGGTACAGCTGATTATGGGCTCAAGTACGAGGTGAATCAAAAGATTAACCTAAAGGGTTATGTTGATTCAGATTGGGCAGGCAGTGCCATTGATAGGAAGAGCACTTCAAGATATTGCTTCAGTATGGGATTAGGTGTGATCTCTTGGTTTAGTAGGAAGCAATGTTGTGTGGCAGTGAGTACAGCTAAAGCAGAGTATGTCATATCTTGTTAAGCTAGTTGTGAGGTAGTATGGCTCAGGAAGCTACTGTCTGATTTATTTGATCTCCAGTTGGATGCTACTTGTATACATTGTGACAACCAAAGATGCGTGAAGTTGTCAGAGAATCCAGTGTTCCATGACAAGTCAAGGCATATCAAGATCAAGTACCACTATATCAGGGATATGGTACAGAGGGGAGCAGTGAAGCTCCAGTATGTTGCGATGGAGGAACAGATCTCTGATGTGTTAACGAAGCCATTGGCTAGGGTGATGTTCGAGTACTTCAGGGAGAAGCTTGGTGTTCTCCAGATCGAGGTTTCCTCCAAGGGAAAGTGATGAGTCCCATAGCCATTCTGACATGGTGAGAGGTTTGGTTCCTTCCATGGTCAGATGTAAGGGCCGAGCCAATCTGTCATGGTGAGAGGATTGGTTCCTTCCATGACAGATATGAGTGCTGAGATCAGTAGCCATTATGACAAGGAGGTCATATGTAAGGGCTAAGCCATTCTGTCATGGTGAGAGGATTGCTTCCTTCCATGTTAGATATGAGTGTTGGCCATTCTGTCAAGTAGGATAGATGTAAGGGAAATTGCCATTCTTTGAATGGAGCTTCCTGGTGAGGTACTAGGAACACTCAGTCTAGGACTGAGTAGCCATTCTGATGTCATAGAGGGATGTGTTCCCACTTGATCAGATGTAAGGGCTGGACCATTCTATCATGGATAAAGGATTAAGTTCCTTCCATGTCAGATGTGAGTGTTTTCCATTCCGACGAGTAGGTCGGATGTAAGGGAAACTGCCATTCTCTAGCAGAATGGAGGTGCCTGGTCAATTACCAAGTAGCTCAGTCGAGGAGGACTGGGGGTGATTCTGATATGATTGTAGGATTGGTTCCTACAATATCATATGTGAGTGCAAGCCCTTCCATCACTATGATCAGGATGTGTTCCCGCCTGAATGGATGTAAGTGCAGAGACCTTCCATCACTGTGAGCAGGATGTGTTCCCGCCTGGATGTATGTAAGTGCAGAGCATTTTCATCATTGTGAGCAGGATGTGTTCCCACCTGGATGAATGTAAGTGAAGAAATCTTTCATCATTGTGAGCAGGATGTGTTCTATCCTGGATGAGAGTCTTCCATCATTGTGAGTAGGATGTGTTCTGACCTAGATGGAAGTGCATAAATATTTCATCATTGTGAGCAGGATGTGTTCTAGACTGGATGAGAGTCTTTCATCATTGTGAGCATGATGTGTTCCATCCTGGATGAAAGTGAGAAAATATTCCATCATTGTGAGTAGGATGTGTTCTAGCCTGGATGGAAGTACAGAACTCTTCCATCGTTGTGAGTAAGATGTGTTACAGCCTAGATGGATGTGAGTACTGTGCCTTTCTGATGAGTAAGTCAGATGTAAGTGCTGAAGCCTTTTCACAGATGTTATTGATGTGATGTCCTATCATGCTGGTGAATGTGAGTGTTGGGCCTTTCTGATGTGATTATAGGATTGGTTCCTACATGATCAGATGTGAGTGTTGGGCGTACCTTTCTGATGAGCAGGTTAGATGTAAGTGTTGGGCGAAGACCTACATGATGGATAGGCCTAGAACCAGCATGAAAAATGGCTTGCTCTGTATAACTTCTTGTGACGAGAAGAATCATGAGATAGCACCCATGATACTGATCCAGATCGAGTGAGGATCTAGATCCAGTGATGATGATTCAACAGTGATGATCCATATTGAGTGATGATCCAGATCCAGAGATGATGCTCGAGTAATGATCCAAATCGAGTGATGATCTATATTTAGTGATGATGATCTAGATCGAGTGATGGTCTAGATTCAGTGATGATGATATAGATCAAGTGATGATCCAGACCCAAATGAAGATGACTTATAGATGAAGATGACTTAAAGATGAAGATGACCTTGAAGATGATGAAGACCTGATGATGACCCAGATTATACAGAGAAGAAGACTTGTGCTGATAAATTGTGTCAAGAGAATACCTTCCTAGTTAATAGGGAGTGTTGATGTAATTGTAACTTCGAAATGTATTCATCTGTATTTCTTATGTATTGTAACCCGATGTTTATTTCGGGATGTATTGTAATGTATTTGAGTCATGTCATACCCCGCTGTTTATTTCGGGAAGTTTCTATAATGAGAAAGTCATGTCAAGTCATTATGGGTAACCCTCCTATTGGTCAAGGATTAAAATCCCCACAGTTATGGGGCCCTTGGGTTATTAGACTATCCTAGTGAATTCAACCCTAGGTGAGTCATTGTAAGTCATGGAAATAGTCCCCACCATTGTGTTACCCTCCTATTGGTCAGAGGAGGCAAAGTCCCCACAAGTGGTGGGGCACTAGGGTTATTAGACACTCCTAGAGATGTCAGCTCTAGTAATTAATTGTTAAGTGAGGCTGACATGTTGGAGTGCAATTCAAGTGAATGAAAGAATATAAATAGAAAGTGAGCCTCTCTATTTATCTCATTGGGGCGCATGAGTGAGAGAGGAGAATATCTCTCAGCGTGTGAGAGAGAGAATGTTGCTGTGTGGAGATCATCTTACTGTTTTTCAGTTTTACCTTTGGTGTTGATTCTATCTCTGAGGAAGTTGCAGGGTTTTCTCCTTTATGGTTTCCCTGAGGAAAATTCTTTGTGTCTCTTGTCTCTTGTGATGTGCTTATGTTTTACTGCTGTGCTTGTTATTCTCTCAATTAAAATATCTCAAGATCATAATGCTAGCTTGAATGATGAAAAACTAACATGAATGAGAGACTGAACTATGGGTCTAAAAGGGGTGGTTGAATCACAGTTTAAACAGGTTGTCCGTATGACACCCCGCACATTTAAAATAATAAAAATTAACCTAAATGATCTAATCTTGAGCTGAATTTGTGCAGATGCAGATCTAATGCATAAAGACAATAAGTAAACCTAATTATTAAGCAAATTGAATAGCTAGATAACCTTAAAAAAATTCATAAACATAAGGAAAACATTGCATGTTAATATACAAGCTGGAATTTAAATTGCATAACTAATAACTTATGACAAAACATAAATAAAAAGAATTGAATTTACTTAATTTAATAAAAAAAATATTTTCTATCTAACCTGCAAATAAACTGAACAATAATCTGGAAATGAAATGACTGAAAACAAAGCTGAAAGAAAACTATGTGCGCAATTAACTATCTAATTAAGAAATAAAATTGCATTACATAAATAATAAAACAAACTATAAATTAAACTAGCTACAATAGAAAAATGAAAGAAACAAACAAGAAAAGAAACCTCTGGTTGATGATGGGCCCTCTCAGCAATCGAGGGTGGTGCCTGGCTAACTTCTACTCGAATGAAATATTCAACATCAACACATACAGCTCTTTATTCAGACACTGGAACATAAATACATTGTACTCAAGAACAAACTGATGAATTGTTTCTAACTCTCTAACTCTCTAGCTCTAGCTAACTGAGCTCTCTCATATAGGCTGATTTATATAATAGTTTAGAGAGATGAGAAATTCGACCCTTTAGTGGTCGACTGCTCTCCAAATTTAGTCTACTATAAAGGAGTTTAACTAATCATACGCCAATGCATAGGAATATTCCCTTCTTCAGTGCGGTTCTGGTCTTCTTCACTGGACAAAGAACATACAGGCTCCTTCTTCAGTGCAATAGGTCTTCATATGTGGTGCATGAGTCCTTCAAGGAGAATGTGAACTGGTGGCGAACAGAGGAGAACACACTGTGAGTTTTCTAGATCATAAGTTAAATGCATCATCCCAACGTGTGATCAATAGGTGAGGTGTTAACAGAGGAGGCTACAAGTTGGCAGATTATCTAGAACAAAAGCTCCATCACCTAGACGCGTGGACAACAGATCATTTGCAGGATGTTTCACATTTTAAATTCCTTAAATTAATTCTCAACAGCATGTAGTTTAGTTAGCGAACTGGATGGAAAGTTGAACAACAAGTTGGGCCTTGAGCTGGATACACTGGGCGTTAATCTAGGGAAAATGAAGTGTTTGTTTACTGGCACGCCGCAGGAGTAAAATCTACAGCAACATGTTTCAACATATGGAAAACTACCACCGAGTTTCGTGCAGCGAGCTGGATGACAATCTGGATGTCGAGCTGGACATGCTATGGGCAAGGCAGGATGAATACATTCTTGTTATTAATTTGTCCCAAAAAATAATAAAATATGCAAACAAATATATAAAGTAATTAATACATCAAATTTTCTTTAATAATGTAAATTTTAATTAATAAAATAATAGAAATGATAATAATAAATAGATTTCATATAAACCTGAAATTCATACATACCTGAGCTAAATAGTGATCTACATGACATTAAATATATAGAAAGATAATAAAACATATGTTTAAATGAGTAATTTAATTTCCAAAAATGATAACAATTCTAGGATAACTAGGCGCACAAAAACTGAAAGTCGGAGCCTCTATGGTTGATGGAAAGTGAAGTTCGATACGCTACGGTGGCAGAAGAGAAAGGAAGATCGAGCCGCTATGGCAACGGGTGAGAAGGAAAGAAACAGTTGCTACGGTGGCAGGTGAAAAATGAAGACCAAACCACAATGATGATAGGTGGAAAAGAAGGAAGGAGGTGACAAAGCTACAGGTGGAAGAGGAAGATGGAGCCGCCATGTCGAAGGAAATGTGGAATTCTCACCGAAACATAATTTTGACAGGGATTCTAGTAGGCTTTTCAGTGAGATCTACAGGGGAAGAAAAATGGAAAATGATAGTGAATGTGTGGACCAGATTGTGTGAAATCAAAGGATTTACAAAAGAAAACGAGGGCACTACCCTCGACATTGAGCCGCAACAGCAGCGAAGGAAATATGGAAATGGAGCCGACGTAGCGGTGGCTACAAAAAGAAGAACGAGTTGTAATGGTGGCAAGAAATCGAAAGTCAGAGCCGCTATGGCAGATGAAAAGTGAAGTTTGAGTGGCTATGATGGTGGAAGAGAAAGGAAGATCAAGCTGCTATGGCGACAGGTGAGAAGGAAAGGAGACGCTATGGTGGCGAGTGAAAAAGAAAGATAGAGTCGCAACTGTGACAGGTGGAAAAGGAGGAAGGAGCCAACAAAGCGATGGGTGGAAGAGGAATATGGAGCTGCCATGTTGGAGAAAATGTGGAATTCTCGTTGAAACGAAATTTTGACAGGGATTTTGGAAGGTTTTTCAGTGATATCTACAGGGCCAGAAAAATGGAAAATGATAGAGAATGTGTGTGCCAAATTGCGCGAAATCAAAATATTTACAAAAAAAAATTACGATGCTGCCCTCGTCATCGGGACACAATGGCGGTGGAGGAAAGCTAGAAATGGATCCGACATAGCGGCGGCTAGAAAAAGAAGAACGAGCCGCAACGACGGCTGGAAATCGAAAGTCGAAGATGCTATGGTGGACGGAAAGTGAAGTTCGAGCTGCTATGGTGCCAGAATATAAAGGAATATCGAGCCGCTACGACAGTCTTTTAGAAGGAAAGAAGGAACCGCTATGGTGGTGGGTCAAAAAGGAAGAAAGAGGCGCAAAAACAGTGGGTGGAAAGGGGGAAGGATTTGATAAAGTGATGGGTGGAAGAGGAATATGGAGCCACCATGTTGGAGTAATTGTGGAATTCTCACTGAAACATAGTTTTGACAGGGATTTTGGAAGGTTTTTCAGTGAGATCTATAGGGGCAGAAAAATGGGAAATGACGGTGAATGTGTCTGCTAGATTACATGAAATCAAAGGATTTACAAAAGAAAACTGAGGGTGCTACCCTCGACATTGAGCTGCAATGGCGGCGAAGGAAAGATGGAAATGGAGCCGACGTAGTGTTGGCTAGAAAAAGAAGAACGAGCTACAACGGTGGCTCAAAACCAAAAGTCGGAGCCTCTACGGAAAATGGAAAGTGAAGTTTGAGCGGCTATGATGGTAGAATATAAAGGAAGATTGAGTCACTACGGCCGCATATGAGAGGGAAAGAAGGAGCCTCTACGGTGGTGGGTGAAAAAAGAAGACGGACCACAACGATGGTGGGTGAAAAAGGAGGAAGGAGCCGACAAAGCGATGGGTGGAAGACGAATATAGAGCCACCATGTTAGAGGAAATGTGGAATTCTCACCGAAACAGATTTTTGAGAGGGATTGTTTTAGGTTTTTCACTAGGATCTGCAAGGGAAAAAAAATAGAAAACGACAGCGAATGTGTGTGCCATATTGCACGAAATCAAAGGATTTACAAAAAAAAAATGAGGGCGTTGCAATTAAATTCGACCCTCAACGACGGTAGAGGAAAGATGGAAACGAAGCCGATGTAGCAACGGCTAGAAAAAGAAGAATGAGTTGGAACAATGACTGGAAACCAAAAGTAGGAGCCACTACAATAGACAGAAAGTGAATTTCAGGCTGCTACGGTGGCGAAAGAGAAAGGAATATAGAGCCTGTATGGCGCTGGGTGAGAAGGAAATAAGGAACCACTACAGCGGTGGGTGAAAAAGGAAGATTGAGCTGCAACGACTGCGAGTGGAAAATGAGGAAAGAGATGACAAAGTGACAGGTGGAAGAGGAAGATGGAGCCGCCATGTCGGAGGAAATGTGGAATTCTCACCGAAAGAGATGTTTGATAGCAATTTTGGTAGTTTTTGAGTGAGATCTACAGGGGCAGAAAAATGAAAAAAGACAACGAATGCGTGAGCTAGATTGTGCAAAATCAAAGGAATTACAAAAAGAAATGAGGGCAATGTTCTAAACATTGAGCCGCAACGGCAGTAGAGGAAAGATGGAAACAGAGTCGACGTAGCGACATCTACAAAAAGAAGAATGAGCCGCAACGGTGGTTGAAAACCGAAATTCGGAGCCTCTATGGCAGACAGAAAGTGAATTTCGAGCCGTTATGGTGGCAGAATAGAGAGGAAGATCGAGCCGCTACGGTGGTAGGTGATAAGGAAAGAAGGACCTGCAATGGCGGCAGGTGAAAAAGGAAGATAGATCCCCCAAGGTGGCGAGTGGAAAATAAGGAAGGAGCAGACAAATCGATGGGTGGAAGAAGAATATGGAGCCGCCATGTCAGAGGAAATGTGGAATTCTCATTAGAACAGAGTTTTGACAAGGATTTTGGTAGGTTTTTTAGTAAGATCTCCAGGGGCATAAAAATGGAAAACAATAGCGAATGTGTGTGCCAATTTGCATGAAATCAAATTATTTAGAAAAAAAACAAGGGTGCTTCCCTTGACCTTGAGGCGCAATGACAATGGAGGAAAGATTGAAATGGATCCGACGTAGTGGTGGTTAGAAAAAGAAGAATGAGCCACAATGGTGACTGAAAACCGAAATTCGGAGCTGCTATGATGGATGAAAAGTGAATTTAGAGCCTCTATGAATGCGGAAGAGAAAGGTAGATTAGCGGGTGGGAAGGAAAGAAGGAGCCGCTATAGTGGCGGGTGAAAAAGGAAGACGAAGCTGCAATGACGATGGGTGGAAAAGGAGGAAGGAGATGAAAAAGCGATGGGTGGAAGAGGAAGATGGAGCCACCATGTTAGAGGTAATGTGGAATTCTCACCAAAACAGAGTTTTACGAAGGATTTTGGCAGCTTTTTAGTGAGATATGTAGGGCCATAAAAATGGAAAACAGCATAGGTGGAAGAGGAATATGGTGCCACCATGTCGAAGGAAATGTGGAATTCATGTCGAAACAAAATTTTTGACAGGGATTTTGGTAGTTTTTTTAGTGATATCTACAGGGGCAGAAAAATGGAAAATGACAGTGAATGTGTGCACCAAATTGCACTAAATCAAAGGATTTACAAAAAAAACAAGGGCGCTTCCCTCAACATCGAGCCGCAACGGCGCCGAAGGAAAGATGGAAATTGAGGCAATGTAGTGGTGGCTAGAAATAAAAGAAAGAGCTATAACGATGATCGAAAACCGAAAGTCAGAGCCGCTATAGTGGACGAAAGGTGAAGTTCGAGCCGAGACACTATGGCAGTGGGTGAGAAGGAAAGAAGGAGTCGCTACAACGGCAGGTGATAAAGTAAGACAGAGCCACAAAGGTGGTGGGTAGAAAAGGAGGAAGGAGCCGACAAAGTGATGGGTGGAAGAGGAAGATGGAGCCCCGAGTTTAAAGGAAATTTGGAATTCTCGCTGAAACAGATGTTTGACAGGAATTTTGGCAGGTTTTTCAGTGAGATCTGCTGGGGAATAGAAATGGAAAATGATGGTGAATTTTTGCACAAGATTGCGCAAAATCAAATGATTTACAAAAAAAATGAGGGCATTTCCCTTGACATTGAGCCGCAACGGTAGTGGAGGAAAGATGGAAACATAGTCGACATAGCAGCGGGTAAAAAAAGAAGAATGAGCTGTAACGATGGCCAAAAAACTGAAAGTCAAAGCTGCTATGGCAGACAGAAAGTGAAGTTCGAGTGGCTACGACAATGGAAGAGAAAGGAAGATCAAGCTGCTACAGCAACCGGTGAGAAAAAAGGAGTCATTACGGTGGCAGGTGAAAAATAAAGACGAAGCTGGAATGGCGATGGGTGGAAAAGGAGGAAAGAACCAACAAACCGATGGGTGGAAGAGGAAGATGGAGTAGTCATGTCGGAGGAAATGTGGAATTCTTAATGAAACAGAGTTTTGACAGGGATATTGGAAGGTTTTTCAGTGATATCTACAAGGCCATAAAAATGGAAAACGACAGCAAATGTGTGCTCTAAATTGCGTGACATCAAAGGTTTTACAAAAAAAAATGACGGTGCTTCCATCGACATCGAGCCACAACGGTGGCTGAGGAAATATGGAAATGAAGCCGTCCTAGCGGCAGCTAGAAAGAGAAGAACAATTCACAATGAGAGTTGGAAACTAAAAGTCAGAGCCACTATGGTGGACAGAAATTGAAGTTCATACCGCTAAGACAACGAAAGAGAAAGGAATATCGAGCCACTATGGTGGCATGTGAGAAGGAAAGGAGGAGTCGCTACGAAGGTGGGTGAAAAAGGAAGGAGCCGCAATGGCAGTGGGAGGAAAAGGAGGAAGGAGCTGACAAAGCGATGGGTGGAAAAGGAGGAAGGAGCTAACAAAGCAATGGGTGGAAGAGGAAGATGGAGCCACCATGTTGGAGTAAATGTGGAATTTTCATCGAAACAGAGTTTTGACAGGGATTTTGGTAGGTTTTTTAGTGAGATATGCAAGGGCAGAAAAATGGAAAATGGCAGCAAATGTGTGCCACAGATTGCATGAAATGAAAGGATTTACAAAAAAAAAAATGAGGGTGCTTCCCTCGACATCGAGCCACAATGGAGGCAGAGGAAATATGGAAATGGAGCTGATGTAGTGGCGGCTAGAAAAAGAAGAACGAGCTGCAATGGTGGGAGAAAACCGAAAGTAAGAGACTCTACTGCAGATGGAAAGTGAAGTTCGAGTGGCTACAGTGGTAAAAGAGAAAGGAATATTGAGCCGCTACGGTGATGGATGAGAAGGAAAGAAGGAGCCACTACGACAGTGGGTGAAAAATGAATATATAGCTACAACGATGGTAGGTAGAAAAGGATGAAAGAGCCGAGAAAGCGACGGGTGGAAGAGGAAGATGGAGCCACCATGTCAGAGGAAATGTGGAATTCTCATGGAAACTGATTTTTGAGAGGGATATTGGATGGGTTTTAAGTGAGATCTATAGGGGCAAAAAAATAGAAAGTGGCAGTGAATGTGTGTGCAAGAATGCACGAAATCAAAGGAATTACAAAAAAAAAATGAGGGCGCTGCCCTTGGCATCGACCCACAATGGCAGTGGAGGAAAGATGGAAATTGAGTCGACGTAGCAACAAATAGAAAAGGAAGAATGGGCTGCAACAACGATCGAAAACCAAAATTGAAAGCCGCTATGATGGATGAAAAGTGAATTCCAAGCTACTACAGCGACTGAAAACCAAAATTTAGAGCCGCTATGATGGACGAAAAGTGAATTTCGAGCTTCTACAGCAGCGGAAGAGAAAGGAAGATCAAGCCGCTATGGCGCCGGGTAAGAAGGAAATAAGGAGCCACTATGGCAGAGGGTGAAAAAGGAAGATAGAGCTGCAATGACTATGGGTGGAAAAGGAGGAAGGATCTGACAAAGCGACGGGTGGAAGAGGAAGATGGAGCTGCCATGTCAGAGGAAATGTGGAATTCGCGTCAAAAGAGATGCTTGATAAGAATTTTGGTAGGTTTTTTAGTGAGATCTGCAGGGGAAGAAAAATGGAAAATGACAGTGAATGTGTGCACTAGATTGCGCGAAATCAAAGGAATTACCAAAAAAAATGAGGGCGTTGTCCTCGACATCGAGCTGCAACGACAACAAAGGAAATATGGAAACAAAGCCGATGTAGCGATTGCTAGAAAAAGAAGAATCAGCCACAATGGTGATCAAAAATTGAAAGTTGGAGTTGCTATGGAAAACAAAAAGTGAATTTCAAGCCGTTACAGTGGCGAAAGAGAAAGGAAGATGGAGCCGCTACGGTGGTGGGTGAGAAGGAAAGAAGGAGCCGCAATGGTGGTAGGTGAAAAAGGAAGATGGAGCCCCAACGACGACAGGTGGAAAAGAAGGAAGGAGCCGACAAAGCAACAGGTGGAAGAGGAACATGGAGCCACCATATTAGAGGAAATGTGGAATTCTCATTGAAACAGAGTTTTGAAATGGATTTTAGCAGGTTTTTTAGTGAGATCTGCAGGGGCAGAAAAATCGACAACAACAACGAATGTGTGCACCAGATTGTAAGGAATCAAACAATTTACAAAAAAAAAATGAGGGCACTACCCTTGACCTCAAGTCACAATGGTGTCGACGGAAATATCGAAACGGAGCCGACGTAGCGGTGGCTAGAAAAAGAAGAACAAGCCAGAATGGTGACTAGTGTTGGAGACATTTACCTTCATACTCACTCCTTCGGTCAAATTGGCCTATTTAAACCACTATCCTAAGTTTAATTGACATTAGTGGAGCATTAATTACCATCATCCCAGTCACTCCCACGCCTACCTACAGTCAAGGAGGCTAACTTAGCCTTCTCCTACTGTCAAGGAGGCTAACTGGAGCACTCCAGGGGTGATCTGTGTGACATTCATGCACCTAATTGCTAACTGGTGGTTACTTTCAGTTCAACCAATTAGTTACAGTCAGTTAAGGAACCTCCATTCATTAAATATATTATTTAATGATTATTTATTATTATTTTAATGAAATGGAGTGAACAAGGCGCCTTCACCAACTTCTGATGGTCAGTTCAGCTTCAGTTAACCTCATCAAGGTTTATTGGAGTCATGCAGTACTAGCACTTGATGATTGGATTGCTATGACATGTGTTTGATCTCCTTCAGTTGAGATTCAGACATTTATTGCACTCCAACTT
The DNA here is from genome assembly GCA_001517045.1 of Pseudotsuga menziesii. Lineage (NCBI taxonomy): Eukaryota > Viridiplantae > Streptophyta > Pinopsida > Pinales > Pinaceae > Pseudotsuga > Pseudotsuga menziesii. The sequence goes on along the minus strand of LPNX010755853.1, from coordinate 121,519 downwards.
CAGTTAGGGTTTGGTGAGTCAATTAGGGTTTTTGGTCAAGTGGTTAACTGAGTGAGATTGCATGGCAAAGAGTCAGTTAAGCTAGACTCACTCACTGAATTCGAACTGTCCCTTAGGTATTCAAATTCTTCATGGAGTTAAGCTATTTCTATGCATGGAAATCGTAATCCTTTATTGTTTATATAATATACAGAGAGGAAACCTATTTGGTATTCCAGTTATTTCCAATTCATGAGTATTTGTTAATAATTATTTGATGATTTTGATTCCTAGTTCCTAGATCATGTGCAAGAATTAATATGGTATCAGAGCATATGGCGGGACGAATAACAATCTCTCAAAAACAAGATTTTTGACAGATTTCTCCATGAGAAGTGAGCAATAGCTCAAAAATCCAGCACTGCACCAGAAGCCAAGGCTTACCACTCAATATCCCAAGTAAAGAACTTGTTGATCAAGCTTGCTTGATTGACTATGCTGGGTTTGATGAAAGCCAAAATGTGCAGGCTGTCCGACCTTACGGTGCATTTTTTGTTTTGATTTGTAGGTTTTATCAGGTACAACTTCAAATGGACTCATCAATCCCTCCTCTCACCCCATTCACAAGCTATTTGGAATGGAAGCTGAAGATGATTGCATATCTCAAGAGACGAGGTCTCTATGAGGTGTCTATTGGAATTGGAAGAGAGAATTATGAGAATGTGAATGACTGGCTAAATGACAGTAACAGATCTTTTGGATCAATAGCTCTGGCCCTTGATGATAGCTTGTACTACCTTATTTGTTCTGCTGAATACCCAAAGGAAATCAGGACAATCTTGGACAGAACCTTTGGCAAGCACAATGGGGATCATAATAGTACTTTGGAGACCACATCCAGCACCACAAGAGTTATTTACTCAAAAGTCTCATCCTCTACTCTCTCCGATGAAGTTGTTCAAGATGAATATGAAGCAGAATCTTCTACACATTCAATTCGAATTGAAGAAAGTCTCCATGAAGTGACTCCTTCTCCTGATGCTCCGGAAGTTCATGAGATCTCTGATATCTCATCTTCTCATATTGATGAAACAGAAGAAGACATTCGAATCTCTGATATTGAACAAAAATGCTGCTGCACTTCCATGCAAACATTCACCGGTGATTTTCCTTTGAATTCTGTGCAAAATTTACCAGTAATTGCTTCCGAAAGTGAAGAGAAATTTGATTTTTCTTCCGCTAATGTTGCTGCTGGTGTGAAAATATGTAAAAAATTGGATATTTTGGAAGAAATATCAGATTATAAGAGTGACATATTCTCTCCCCATGATCTATATCTTCCAGAAAAATCCTGCAGGATTGCATGCACCAAAATTCAGAATTTTGAAGAAGAAGAACACTGTGCATCCACCGTCTCGGTTGGCCATAATTTTGGATCTGATATGAACCTTATTGGTTCTGATATGATCTTATTTGATCTGATATGATATTGCTTGGTTCAAAATCTCAGGTTCATAAACCTTCAGTACTGCTTGTAGCTGTTCTCATCAACGGTGTGAAGAAACAAGTACCGCAAGTCTCCTTCGAAACTGCTGCTGGGGATTTGATTTCATTTAATAGTTTTGGATCTGTTATGAACTTATTTAGATCTGATTTACATTCTGATATGATATTATTTTTTTCATATTTTAAAATCCAAGATATTTCAGTCATGCTTGTAGCTGCTCTCACCAATTCCGGTGTGAAAAATCAAGTACCGCAGTTCTTCTTCAATTTTGCTGCTGGGGATTTGGTGTTAGTTTCCTCTTATGAGGTTGCTGATATTTTATTTTGTGAATAATTAGATATTTCTGAAGCTATATCAGATTATTGATCTCAACAATTCACTCTCCAGAGTCCCATGGATTCTCTACCTTTGGTCACAAGCTCATCTCCTCACAAAACTAGTAAAGAGGAAGACATTCTGCATCCGCTTGGACACTTGATCCTAAGATTTGGGGCTGATTTTACCACTCATGGTTTGCTGTTCAGGGCTGCAACATATCAGTTTCTTGAGTGTTCCACACATGGTTCGAATCCTCAAGAACCTTTTCTCTCTCTTCAGATGATTTCAGTTGCTCTACATGGGTCCAGTTTTCACCGTGTAGCTGTTTATATTTCTGATTCAGTTGAGTGCATTGTTCTTCTTCCAAAGTGGAAGATTCCTCCAGAAATCTTCACCAAGAGCTTTTCAGAAAAGAAGTTCACTTACCTCCGTTCACTATTGGGGGTGATTTCATCAGGGTGATCCAGACTACTTTCAGTGTTCAGCTTGAGGGGGGGTTTTTTCCCACTGGGTTTTCCCTCTTTTCCTCACTTAGTTTGTTTTGAGCATTGTTTCAGTTGCTTTATTGTATAGGGTGACCTATGGCATTTTTTGCTAGGGCTATAGAATTTTATGCATCTATGTTTTCTAACTCTTCCTGAGTATAGCTTAAGGGGGGGTGTTGGAGACATTTACCTTCATACTCACTCCTTCGGTCAAATTGGCCTAGTTAAACCACTATCCTAAGTTTAATTGACATCAGTGGAGCATTAATTACCATCATCCTAGTCACTCACACGCCTACCTACAGTCAAGGATGATAACTTAGCCTTCTCCTACAGTCAAGGAGGCTAACTGGAGCACTCCAGGGGTGATCTGTGTCACATTCATGCACCTAATTGCTAACTGGTGGTTACTTTCAGTTCGACCAATCAGTTACAGTCAGTTAAGGCGCCTCCATTCATTAAATATATTATTTAATGATTATTTATTATTATTTTAATGAAATGGAGTGAATAAGGTGCCTTCACCAACTTTTGATGGTCAGTTCAGCTTCAGTTAACCTCATCAGGGTTTATTGGAGTCATGCAGTACTAGCACTTGATGATTGGATTGCTATGAGATGTGTTTGATCTCCTTTAGTTGAGATTCATTCATTTATTGCACTCCAACTTCAGTTAGGGTTTGGTGAGTCAATTAGGGTTTTTGTTTAAGTGGTTAACTAAGTGAGATTGCATGGCAAAGAGTCAGTTAAGCTAGACTCACTCACTGAATTCGAATTGTCCCTTAGGTATTCAAATTATTCATGGAGTTAAGCTATTGCTATGCATGGAAATTGTAATCCTTTATTGTTTATATAATATACAGAGAGGAAACCTATTTGGTATTCCAGTTATTTCCAATTCATGAGTATTTGTTAATAATTCTTTGATGATTTTGATTCCTAGTTCCTAGATCATGTGCAAGAATTAATAACTGGAAACTAAGAGTCGGAGCCACTAGGAAGGATAGAAAGTGAATTTGGAACTCCTATAGCTGTGGAAGAGAAAGGAAGATCAAGCCTCTATGACGGCGGGTGAGAAGGAAATAAGGAGCTGCTACATCGACGGGTGAAAAAGGAAGATAGAGCCGCAACAGCAGTGGGTGGAAAAGGAGGAAGGAACCGAAACATAGGAAGATGGAGCTGACTGGTGGAAGAGGAAGATGGAGCCGCAATGGCATAGGAAATGTGTAGTTCTCACTGAAACATAGTTTTTCCATGGATTTTGCCAGCTTTTCAGTGAGATTTGTAGGGACAGAATAATGGAAAATGAAAGCGAATGTGTGCACTAGATTGTGTGAAATCAAACAATTTACAAAAAAAAACGACGACGTTTCCCTCAGCATCAAGCCGCAATGGCTTCAGAGGAAATATGGAAATGGAGCCGACGTAGCAGTGAATAGAAAATGAATAACGAGCCACAACGACGACTGGAAATGAAAATTCAGAGTTGCTACAGTAGACAAAAAGTGAAGTTCGAGCCATTACAGCAGTGGAAGAGAAAGGAAGATCAAGCCACTATGATAAAGGGTGAGAAGGAAAGAAGGATCTACTATGGTGGGGGGTGAAAAAGGAAGACGGAGCTGCAATGATGGCAGGTGGAAAAGGAGTAAGGAGCCGACAAAGCGACGGGTGGAAGAGGAACATGGAGCCGCCATGTCGGAGGAAATGTGGAATTCACGCCGAAACAAAGACTTGACAGGGATTTTCGCAGTTTTTTTAGTGAGATCTACAGGGGAAGAAAAATGGAAAGTGGTAATGAATGTGTCTGCCAGATTGTGTGAAATCAGAGGATTTACAAAAAAAAGGGAGGGTGTTGCCCTCGATATCGAGCTGCAATGGCGGTGAAGGAAATATGAAAACAGAGACAATGTAGTGGCATCTAGAAAAATAAGAATGCCCTGCAACGATGGTTGAAAACTGAAAGTCGAAGCCGCTACGTCATATGGAAAGTGAAGTTCAAGTGGCTATGGTGGCAGAAGAGAAAGGAAGATTGAGTTGCTAAAGTGGCGAGTGAGAAGGAAAGAAGGACCCGCTATGGAGGTGAGTAATAAAGGAAGATGAAGCGGAAACGACAGTTGCTTGAAAAGGAGGAAGCAGCCGATAAAGTGATCGACGGAAGAGGAATACAGAGCTGCCATGTCAAAGGAAATGTGGAATTCTCACTGAAATAGAGTTTTGATGGGGATTTTGGCAGGTTTTTCAGTGAGATCTGTAGGGGCATAAAAATGGAAAATGGAGGCGAATGTGTGCACCTGATTGCGTGAAATCAAAGGATTTACAATAAAAAAAATGAGGGCATTTCCCTCGACATTGAGTCGCAATGGCGGCCGAAAACTGAAATTCGGAGCCGCTACAGTTGATGGAAAGTGAAGTTCAAGCCGCTACAATGGCAGAAGAGAAAGGAAGATCAAGCCACTATGGCGATGTGTGAGAAGGAAATAAGTAGTCGCTATGACATCTGGTGAAAAAGGAATAAGGAGCCACAATGACGGTGGGTGGAAAAGGAGGAAGTAGCCGACAAAGCGATGAGTGGAAGAGGTAGATGGAGCTGCCATGTTGGAGGAAATGTGGAATTCTCGCTGAAACAAAGCCGACGTAGTGTAGGCTAGGAAAATAAGAACAAGCTACAACGGTGGCCAAAAGTCGAAAGTCAAAGCCCCTACGGTGGATGAAAAATGATGTTCAAGCATCTATGATGGCAGAAGAGAATGGAAGATCGATCCGCTATGGAGGCGGATGAGAAGGAAAGAAGGAACCACTACGATGGTGGGTGAAAAAGGAAGACAGAGCTACAACGAGGGTGGGTGGAAAAGGAGGAAGGAGCCAACAAAGTGATGGGTGGAAGAGGAAGATGGAGCTGCCATGTTGGAGGAAATGTGGAATTCTTGCTGAAATAGTGATTTGATAGGTATTTTTGCATGTTTTTCAGTGAGATATGCAAGGGTAGAAAAATGGAAAATGGTAGAGAATGTGTGCTCTAGATTGCGCAAAATCAAAGTATTTACAAAAAAAAATGAGGGCACTGACCTAGACATTGATCTGTAATGATGACAAAAGAAAGATGGAAGGGGAGCCAATGTAGCGATGGCTAGAAAAAGAAGAACAAGCCAACATGGCACCCGAAACCTGAAAGTCGGAGCCACAATGACACACAGAAAGTGAAGTTCGAGGGGGTATGACGGCGGAAGAGAAAGGAAGATCGAGCCGCTATGGCAGTGGGTGAGAAGAAAAGAAGGATTCGCTACGGCGGCAGGTGAAAAAGGAAAACGAAGCTGCAATGGCGACCAGTGTAAAAGGAAGAAGGAGCCGAAAAAGCGATGGGTGGAAGAGGAATATGGAGGTGCCATGTCGAAGGAAATGAGGAATTCTTGCCAAAATAGAGTTTTGACAGTGATTTTCATAGGTTTTTTAGTGAGATTTGTAGGGGAAGAAAAATGGAAAATGACAACAAATGTGTGTGCCAGATTGCGTGAAATCAAAGGATTGACAAAAAACCAATGAGGGCGCTTCCATTGACATTGATCCGCAATGCCAGCAGAGGAAAGATGGAAATGGAGCCGATGTAACACTGACTAGAAAAAGAAGAATGGGCCACAATGGTATCCAGAAATCGAAAGTTGGATCTGCTACGACAGATGAAAAGTGAAGTTTGAGCATCTACGGCTATGGAAGAGAAAGGAGGATCGAGCCACTACGGTGGCAGGTGATATGGAAAGAAGGAGCCGCTATAGCAGTGAGTGAAAAAGGAATATGGAGCCGCAATGACGATGGATGGAAAAGGAGGAAGGACCTAACAAAGCGATGGGTGGTAGAGGAAGATGGAGCTGCCATGCTAGATGAAATGTGCAGTTCTCACTGAAACAGAGTTTTGACAGGGATTTTGGTAGGTTTTGTAGTGAGATCTGCAGGGGAAGAAAAATGCAAAACAACAGAAAATGTGTGCACTAGATTGTGTGAAATAAAATTATTTATATAAAAAAAATGAGGGCGCTTCCCTCAAAATCGAGCTGCAACATCGACAGAGGAAAGATGGAAACAGAGCCGATGTAGTGGCAGCTAGAAAAATAAGAACAAGCCGCAACACTGGCTAGAAACCGAAAGTCAGGGTTGCTACGACATAGGAAAAGTGAATTTCGAGTGGCTATGATGGTGAAAGAGAAAGAAAGATCGAGCTACTACGGTGATGGGTGGGAAGGAAAGAAGGATCCTCTATGGTGGCAGGTGAAAAAGAAAGATGAATCCGCAATGGCGACGGGTGGAAAAGGAGGAAGGAGACAACAATGCGATGGGTGGAAGAGGAATATGGAGCCACCATGTCGGAGGAAATGTGGAATTATTGCCAAAACAGAGTTTTGAAAGGGATTTTTGCAGGTTTTTCAGTGATATTTGCAGTGTTAGAAAAATGGAAAATGACAGCGAATGTGTGCTCCAGATTGTGCGAAATCAAAGTATTTACAAAAAAAATGAGGGCGCTGCCCTCAACATTGAGCCGGAACGTCGGTGGAGGAAAGATGCATTAGAGGAAATTTGGGGTCTAAAATGGGCGTTATAAGAAAATGTGCCAACGATAAACTTTGTGAGTTGGAATTCAAGAACCAATAGAATTTCAATAAAATAAGTCAACCATAATGGTTGAATTGACATATTTGTCATAACAGAAAACTACTTTTTTTTGCTCGTATTTTTGACATATCTCCCTGTGTTTTTAGTCAAATTTCAAGTGGGAGAGCTCATTTGATGCGGGATTTAGATCCGCATCCAACGATTACCCACGCTGCATAATTTTGACGGACTCCACTACCCTAAAAAACAAGAAATACTTGAAAAAGCATGATGATGATGTCATCATCATGCTTTTTTAGGTATTTCTTGTTTTGTTGGGGTAGAGGGGTCTGTAAAAAGTATGCAGTGTGGGTACTCATTGGATGAGGAATTAAATTCCACATCCAACAAGCTCTCCCTCTCATAATTTGAGTAAAAACACAAGGAGATATGTCGAAAATATGAACACAAAAAGTAGTTTTTTTCATTCTTCCTCCAAAATTAATAACTATTATTTTATTATTTTAACTATTATTTTATTATTTTCCTTAGGAGGCCCATTTTAGACCTCAAATTTCCTCTAATGGAAATGGAGCTGACATAGCGGTGGCTAGAAAAAGAAGATCGATCTGCAACAACGGCCGAAAACCGAAAGTCGAAGCCGCTAGGGCAGACAAAAAGTGATGTTCAAGTGGCTACGGTAGCGGAAGAGAAAGGAAGATCGAGCCACTATGATAGTGGGTGAGAAGGAAAGAAGGAGCCGCTACGATGACAGGTGAAAAAGGAAGACGGATCCATAATAGCGGCAGGTGGAAAAGGAGAAAGGAGCTGAGAAAGCGACAGGTGGAAGAGGAAAATGGAGCCGCCATGTTGGAGGAAATGTGGAATTATTGCCAAAACAGAGTTTTGATAGGGATTTTGGTAGGTTTTTTAGTGAGATATGCACGGGTAGAAAAATGGAAAACAACAGTGAATTTGTGCTCCAAGTTGTGTGATAAAAAGTATTTACAAAAAAAAATCGACGGCACTAACCTCGACATCAAGTGGGAACGACGACAAAGGAAAGATGGAAGCGTAGCTGACGTAGCGGCGACTGGAAAAAGAAGAACAAGCCGCCACGACGGCCAGAACTCAAAAGTCGGAGCCGCTAGGAAACACTAAAAGTGAAGTTTGAGCATCTACAATGGCGGAAGAGAAAATAAGATCAAGTCGGTTCGGCGGCGGGTGAGAAGGAAAGAAGGAGCCGCTACGGAGGTGGGTGGAAGAGGAACATGGAGCTGCCATGTCGAAGGAAATGTGGAATTCACGTTGAAACAGATATTTGATAGGGATTTTGGCAGTTTTTTTAGTGAGATCTACAGGGGAAGAAAAATGGAAAATGGTAGTGAATGTGTATACCAGATTATGTGAAATCAGAGGATTTACAAAAAAAAATGAGGGTGCTGCCCTCGATTTCGAGCTGCAACAGCGATGGAGGAAATATGGAAATAGAGACGACATAGTGGTGGCTAGAAAAAGAAGAACAAGCCACAATGATGGTCTAAAACTAAAATTTGGAGCCACTACGGTAGATGGAAAGTGAAGTTTAAGTGGCTACGATGGCAGAAGAGAAAGGAAGATTGATTCGCTACAGCGGCGGGTGAGAAGGAAAGAAGGAGCCGCTACACCGGTGAGTGATAAAGGAAGATGAAACTGCAATGACAGCTGGTTGAAAAGGAGGAAGGAGCCGACAAAGCGATGGGTAGAAGACGAATATGGAGCTGCCATGTCAGAGGAAATGTGGAATTCTCGCTGAAACAGAGTTTTGACAGGGATTTTGGCAGGTTTTTCAGTGAGATCTGCAGGGGCATAAAAATGGAAAATGGAGGCGAATGTGTGTGCCTAATTGCATGAAATCAAAGTATTTACAATAAAAAATGAGGCAGTTTCCCTTGACATCAATTCGCAATGGAGGTCAGAAACCGAAATTCGGATCCGCTACAACGAATGGAAAGTGAAGTTCAAGCCACTACAGCGGCAGAAGAGAAAGGAAGATCGAGCCACTACGGTGACGTGTGAGTGGAAAAGGAATAAGGAGCCGCAACGGTGGTGGGTGGAAAAGGAGGAAGGAGCTGACAAAGCGATGGGTGGAAGAGGAAGATGGATCCTCCATGTTAGAGGAAATGTGCAATTCTTGCCGAAATAGAGTTTTGACAGGAATTTTGGGAGGTTTTTTAGTGAGATCTACAGGAGCAGAAAAATGGAAAATGACAGCGAATGTGAGTGCCATATTGCATGAAATAAAAGTATTAAAACAAAATGAGGGAACTGCCCTCGACATCGATCCATAACATCGTCAAAGGAAATATGGAAACAGAACCGACGTAGTGTAGGCCAGGAAAATAAGAAGAAAATAAGAACAAGCCGCAACGGCGGTCGAAAGTCGAAAATCAGAGCCCCTATGATGGATGAAAAATGATGTTTGAGAGTCTATGATAGCAGAAGAGAAAGGAATATTGATCTGCTACGATGGTGGGTGAGAAGGAAAGAAGAAGCCACTACATCGGCGGGTCAAAAAGGAAGACAGTGCCGCAACGACGGTGGGTGGAAAAGGAGGAAGGAGTCGACAAAGCGATCGAAAAAAGATGAAGATGGAGCCGCCATGTTGGAGGAAATGTGAATTCTCACTGAAATAGAGATTTGATAGCGATTTTGGCATGTTTTTCAGTGAGAAATGCAGGGGTAGAGAAATGGAAAATGACAGTGAATGTGTGCTCCAGATTGCATGAAATCAAAGTATTTACAAAAAAAAAATGAGGGCACTGACCTAGACATTGAGCCGCAACGACAACAAAAGAAATATGGAAGTGGAGCCAATGTAGAAATATGGAATGTGGAGCCAATATGGAAGTGCCGCCTGAACCCCGAAAGTCAGAGCCACAATGACACACAGGAAGTGAAGTTCGACGGGGTACGGTGGCGGAATAGAAACGAATATTGAGCCCCTACGGCGGCGAGTGAGAAGAAAATAAGGAGTCGCTACAGCTGCAGGTGAAAAAGGAAGACGAAGCCGCAATGGCAATCGGTGGAAAAGGAAGAAGGAGCCAACAAAGCGATGGGTGGAAGAGGAATATGGTGGCGCGATGTCGGAGGAAATGTGGAATTCTCGCCGAAACAGAGTTTTGACAGGGACTTTCACATGTTTTTCACTGAGATCTATAGGGGTAGAAAAATGGAAAATGACAATGAATGTGTGTGCCAGAATCCACAAAATAAAAGGATTGAAAAAAAACCAATGAGGGCACTTCCATCGAGATTGAACCGCAACGTCAGTGGAGGAAAGATGGAAACAGAGCCAATGTAACGCCGACTAGAAAAAGAAGAATGGGCCACAATGGTATCCAAAAACCAAAAGTTGGATCTGCTACGGCAGATGAAAAGTGAAGTTTGAGTGTCTACGACTACGAAAGAGAAAGGAATATTGAGGCACTACGGCGGTGAGTGAGAAGGAAAGAAGGAGCCGCTACGGCGGCGGGTGAAAAAATAAGATGGAGCCACAATGATGATGAGTGGAAAAGGAGGAAAGTGTTGACAAAGTGATGGGTGGTAGAGGAATATGGAGCCTCCATGCTAGAGGAAATGTGGAGTTCTTGCCGAAACAGAGTTTTGACAGGGATTTTGGCAGGTTTTTTAGTGAGATCTACAGAGGCAGAAAAATGCAAAACAACAATGAATGTGTGCGCTAGATTGCGTGAAATAAAATGATTTATTAAAAAATGAGGGTGATTCCCTCAACATCAAGCCGCAATGTCGGTAGAGGAAATATGGAAACAGAGCCAATGTAGTGGAGGCTAGAAAAATAAGAACAAGCTGTAACAACGGCTAGAAACCAAAAGTCAGAACTGCTACGGCAGACGAAAAGTGATGTTTGAGTGGCTACGACAGCAAAAGAGAAAGGAAGATCGAGACGCTACGGTGGTGGGTATTAATTCTTCCACATGATCTAGGAACTAGGAATCAAAATCATCAAAGAATAATTAACAAATACTCAGGAATTGGTATTAATCGAAACCGAAATTGGTTTCCTCTCTATATATTTAATAAACAATGAATGGTTACAATACCAATGTCAAGCAATAGCTTAACTCCATCAAGAATTTGAATACCTAAGGAGACAGTTCGAATTCAGTGAGTGAGTCTAGCTGAACTGACTCTTAGCCATTCAATCACACTCAGTTAACCACATGACAAAAACCCTAATTGACTCACCAAACCCTAACTGAAGTCAGAGTATAATAAATGACTGAATCTCAACTGAAGGAGATCAAACACATGTCATAGCAAGCCAACCATCAAATGCTAGTGCTCCATGACCTCAATGAACCCCGATGAGGTTAACTAAAGCTGAACTGACCATCAGAAGTTGGTGGAGGTGCCTTGTTGACTCTAGATCATTAAATAATACTAAATAATCATTAAATAATACATTTAATGATTGGAGGCACCTTAACTGACTGGGTGGACTGATTGTAACCACCAGTTAGCAATTAGGTGCATTAATGTCACTCAGATCACCCCCGGAGTGCCCCGGTTAGCCTCCTTGACTGTAGGAGAAGGCTAAGTTAGCCTCCTTGACTATAGTTAGGTGTGGGTGTGACTGGATGATGGAAATTAATGCTCCTCTAATGTCAATTAATGTCAATTATACTTAGGATAGTGGTTTAACTAGGCCAATTTGACCAAAAAGAGTGTGTATGATGGTAAATTTCTCCAACACCCCCCCTTAAGCTATACTCAGGAAGAGTTAGAAAACATAGATGCATAAAAATGCTAGGCCCCCAGCAACTAAGGCCATAGGTCACCCTGTACAATTCTGAAACCGAACCAATGCTCAAAACAAACTAAGTGAGGAAAAGAGGGAAAACCCAGTGGGAAAAACCCCCCCTCAAGCTGAACACTGAAAGTAGTCTGGATCACCCTGATGAACTCACCCCCAACAGTGAACAGAGGTAAGTGAACTTCTTTTCTGAAAATTTCTTGGTGAAGATGTCTGCAATCTTCTCATCAGTTGGGCAGTATTGCAGAATGATGGTCCTGTCATGCACTAGCTCCTTGATGTAGTGCATGTGAATCTCTACATGCTTGGTCCTCTGCCTGGTAACTGGATATATGGATATCTTAATAGCACTCTGGTTGTCACAAAAGAGGATAGTGGACAAAGTAATACCAATATCAAACTCTGAAATAATGCCTTGCAACCAAACTGCTTGGATGCAAGCATTCACCACTCCTCGATACTCGGCCTCTGCTGAAGATAGTGCTATGGCAGCCTGCTTTTTGCTTGACCAGAAAATAGGGCCACCACCAAACATGAATACATATCTGGAAGTTTACTTCCGATCAATATAATCACCCGCCCAATCGAAATCTGTGTATCCAACCAGCTCTAGCTCGGAGTGTTCAGCATAGTGAATGCCGTAGGTCCTGGTTCCCTGAATGTACTGGAGGATCCTCTTGGATTCCTTCCAATGAATATCATGAGGCTGCTGCATGTATATTGATATAGCATTCATGGCATAACAAATATCAGGCCTAGAATGTGTCAAGTACAACAAGCTACCAATCAGATGTCGATAGAGAGTGCAGTCCATGGGAGGTGTGTTTTTTCCTTCTTCAAGGCTGATCCCTGAAAGGAAAGGGAATGGTGCAGGCCTACATTCAGCCATGTTAAACTTTACTAACAGGTTTGAAATGTATTTGTACTGAGTGACCATAATCCCATCATAATTTTTCTCGATTTCGAGCCCCAAAAATTGTTTTAGAAGCCCCAAATCACTCGTTTCAAAGGCATTGTGGAGAGCAGTTTTGATGGCTGAAATGGAACAATTGTGCTACCTGTGATCAGTAATTAATAAACATATAAAACAATGATAATTAGATGACCATCATGCTGCTGTAAATAGACATTTGGATCTGATCTACATCTCTGAAAGTTTTGCGAGAGAAGGAAGGCATCCATCTTGGAATACCACTCTCTTGGGGCCTGTTTTAACCCGTATAGTGACTTCTTTAGCTTGCAAACCAAATATGGATCAGTGATGTAGCCCTCTGAATACTTCATTTATATCTCCTTGTGAATATCTCTATGCATAAAGGCTGACTTAACATCCATGTGATGCACCTCCCAGTGCTTGGATGTAGAAATAGCCAAAACAAGGCAGATGGAGTCCATTTTTGCAACCGATGCAAAGGTCTCATGGTAGTCCACTCCTTGGACCTGAGAGAAACCTTTTGCTACCAGAATTTCCTTATATTTTTAGGTGCTTCCATCAGCAGCAACCTTTGTCTAAAACACCCACTTTCATTGAACCAATTTCCTTCCCGGAGGAAGAGAAACTAGCTCCCAAGTAGTGTTTTTCTGAAGAGAATTCATCTCTTCATCCATGGCAACTTGCCATCTCGCATCATTATGAGCATGGTAGTAGGATTTTGGATCTGAAATAATCATCAAATAGAAAGTTTCAGATATAAAATTATCATAACAAGAGAGCGCAATACCTGCTCTTTGGAAATCAGACCGGGTTCTCCTTGGATCATCCGGATTTCCAATGTTGTCTCCTGCGGAGGAGAGTGTCTTTTGGGCCCATGTAGGAAGATGATTTTGCACTTCAGGTTCTGATTCAGTATCTGATGATTGCTGCACACTAATATAAGAAATCATAGGATCCAAATCAGGTTCATCACCCCCAATTTCATCATCCAAATATTCAGTGGAATAGGAAGGAAATTCAGCAGTTTTCTCCTTCACTAGCTCCACCTCCTGAAGAGGCTCATCGAAATTGACACTTCTCTCGATGATGATATGTTTGGTATTGATATATAGCAGCTGGAATCCTTTATATTCATCAGGATACCCAATAAACAGACATTCTATTCTCTGCGATTGCAAATCCCTTCTTTTATCAAGCGGAATCTGGGCCCATGCAGTGGACCCAAACACCCGTAGGTTCGACACATCTGGCTTGTGTCCAAAGTATGATTCAAAATGAGTCTTTCCTTTCACTGATGAATGTGGAACCCTGTTATAAATGTATGCTTCAGCATTCATGGCTTCAGCCCACAAATTTTCAGCAAGCTTCTTTGACTCCAACATACAGGTGGTCATCTCTTTGAGAGACCGGTTCTTCCTTTCCGCTACTTCGTTCTGCTGGGGAGTGTAGGGAATTGAATGTTGGACCTGAATACCACTTTGGGATAAAATTTACAGAAACTAATTAATGACATAATCCCATCCATTATCAGATCTCAATATCTTTATCTTAAGCCCAGAGGCATTTTCGATCAAGGCATTCACTTCAGAAAAATTTTCACATACCTGTGATTTCTTTTTTAGAAAGAAAACCCATGTATACCTTGAAAAATCATCAATAAAGGTAAGGAGGTACCTTGATCCATTCATGGATGTGATAGGCATTGGACCACTAATATTAGAATGTATCAGCCCCAATATGCTTGTAGCTCGGTTTGCCTTCCCCCGATCGAACTTGTGCTTAGGGTGTTTTCCAATCACACAGACCTTGCAGACTCCCGTGGTTGCCTTGATGACCGGGAGGCCTTCAACCATGGATTTTTTATGTAATTGTTGCAAATATTTGAAATTAATATGGCCAAACCTCTCATGCCATAGCCTACTAACCTCATTTCCATGATTTAGCAGAGCGGTGGGCTTTGCATCCGCAGCAAAGTGAGAGAACTCATAGGCTTTTGCATGATGATTTGCAAGGCCTTTTGCAATGAGTTTCCCGGATGCAATTTTTGTTATCTCAACATCATTTGGGGTGAAAGAGACTCTCTTAGGCATTCCTGTATGTGTCATCTGATAGACACTAAGGAGATTTGCTGCTAGAGATGGTACATACAAAACATTAGAAAAAAAACCATTTTCTAGATCTACAGTACCTTGTCCTTTGGAAATGATGGTGGAGTCATCTCCCATGTGGATGTGGATGGATTTGTTGGTCTCCAAGGATGAAAAGGAGTCTTTTTCAGCCATCATGTGATTTTAATCTCCACTATCAATCAGCAGTGATTTGGACTTCAAAGTGCTTGCCATGGGAGCATGACCTTTCTCATGCTGTGGTTCCCGATCTTGGTGATCTCTCCTCCGAAAGCTCTCCGGAAGATTGATGTGATTCCTCTCGAGGAGAGAGGTTGCTTCATCAAGATTTTTCTTTATGCAGGCATGTTCAGGGTGAAAACCCTTCCCATAGTAAGAACACCTAACTTTTTCTTTCCCATTGTGCCCTTTTCCTTTGTTCTTCCTTGAGTTGTAAGATTCATCATGCTGCTGATTTTCAACTCTAGGCTTGGGAGCATCAAATTTAGTTTTCTGATTTTTCTGCTGCTTTCCTTTACCCTTCACATCTTTGGGCCTTGAGACATGGATGGCTTTATCACGGGAAGATTGGATGATCCCCATCTAGACAAGATTGTCATGTTCATTAGTTAGGGACTCAATGAAGGCATTGAGTGTAGGCATCTTCCATCCGGGGGTTGTGAGCTTCCCGACACGGAATGTAGAAACAAAAACTGAATAATCAGCCCTGAGTTTGGAGAGGATGGCTAGGATGAGCTGATCATCCACTTTATCCACTTTGCATTGCTTCAAAATCAAAACAGTAGGCTTGAACTTTGTAAAGAAATCATTAAGATTATTGAAATTGGAAGGTTGGAGAGACATGAGTTCATTTTCGAGTTGGTAAACTCTCAAGCCATCATGCTTTCCGTATAGAGATTCCAATTTGTCCCATATTTCTTTCGGTGTCTTTAGATCTGTAAGATGGAAGAGAAGGTCTTCAGAAAGAGAGAGGCACAAGAAACTGAAGGCCTCATCCTTCTTGTTCAATAATCTTGATTTTTCTATGGCGGATCCAGGCTCAACTTCAGTGTCCATGGCGACTCTATGGAGTCCTTTGGAGCATAATTGAACCTACATTTTATTTTTCCATGTGTGGAAATTGTATGGAGTTAAGAGAGGTACTGAGGAGGCCATCTGGATATGCTGTAGCGAATGATTCACCTGTAGAAACCTGAAAATCAAAACAGAAAGGGAAAAATAAGGTCGGACGGCCTGCACATTCTAGGATTTCATCACACCCAGCATAGTCAATCAAGCAAGCTTGATCAACAAGTTCTTTACTTGGGATATTGAGTGGTAATCCTTGGCTTCTGGTGCAGTGCTGGAATTTTGAGCTATTGCTCACTTTCCATGGAGAAATTTGTCAAAAATATTGTTTTTGAGAGATTGTTCTTCATCCCACCATATGCTATGATACCATATTAATTTTTGCGCATGATCTAGGAATTAGGAATCAAAATCATCAAAGAATAATTAACAAATACTCGTGAATTGGTATTAATCGAAACCGAAATTGGTTTTCGTATATTTAATAAATAATGAATGGTTACAATACCAATGTCAAGCAATAGCTTAACTCCATGAAGAATTTGAATACCTAAGGATACAATTCGAATTCAGTGAGTGAGTTTGGCTTAACTAACTCTTAGCCATTCAATAACACTAAGTTAACCACATGACCAAAACCCTAATTGACTCACCAAACCCTAACTGAAGTTAGAGTGCAATAAATGACTGAATCTCAACTGAAGGAGATCAAACACATGTCATAGCAAGCCAACCATCAAGTGCTAGTGCTCCATGACTTCAATGAACCCCGATGAGGTTAACTGAAGCTAAACTGACCATCAGAAGTTGGTGGAGGCACCTTGTTGACTCCAGATCATTAAATAATCATTAAATAATATATTTAATGACGGGAGGCACCTTAACTGACTGGATGGACTGATTGTAACCACCAGTTAGCAATTAGTTGCATTAATGTCACTCCGATCACCCCTCGAGTGCCTCGGTTAGCCTCCTTGACTGTAGGAGAAGGCTAAGTTAGCCTCCTTGACTATAGGTAGGCATGGGTGTGACTAGATGATGGCAATTAATGCTCCACTGATGTCAATTAATGTCAATTATACTTAGGATAGTGGTTTAACTAGGACAATTTGACCAAAAAGAGTGTGTATGATGGTAAATGTCTCCAACAGTGAGAAGGAAAGAAGGATCCGCCATGGCGACAGGTGAAAAAGGAAGACAAAGCCACAATGGCAGTGGGTGGAAAAGGAGGAAGGAGCCAACAAAGCGACAGGGGGAAGAGGAATATGGAGCCGCCATGTCGGAGGAAATGTGGAATTCTTGCCGAAACAGAGTTTTGACAACGATTTTTGCAGGTTTTTCTGTGAGATTTGCAGCAGCAGAAAAATGGAAAATGACAGCAAATGTGTGTGCCAGATTGTGCAAAATCAAAGTATTTACAAAAAACAAATGAGGGCGTTGCCCTCAACATTTAGCCACAACGTCGGCAGAGGAGAGATGCATTAGATGAAATTTGAGGTCTAGAATGGCCCTAATAAGAAAATGTGCCAACAATAAATTTTGTGAGTTGAAATTGAAGAACCAATAGAATTTCAATAAAATGAGTGAACCATAATGGTTGAATTGACATATTTGTCATAACAAAAAACTACCTTTTTTGTTCATATTTTCGACATATCTCCCTGTGTTTTTACTCAAATTTCAAGTGGGAGAGCTCGTTGGATGTGAAATTTAATTCTGCATCCAACAAGTTCCCACACAACATACTTTATATAGACCCCACTACCCGAAAAAACAAGAAATACCTGAAAAACGTGATGATGTCATTATCACATTTTTTCAGGTATTTCTTGTTTTTTGGGGTAGCAGGGTCCATCAAAATTATGTAGTGTGGGTACTCGTTGGATGTGGAATTAAATTTCGCATCCAATAAGCTCTCCCTCTTAGAATTTGAGTAAAAACACAAGGATATACGTTGAAAATACGAACACAAAAAGTAGTTCTTTTCATTCTTCCTCCAAAATTAATAACTATTATTTTATAATTTTAACTATTAATTTATTATTTTCCTTGGAGGCCCATTTTAGACCTCAGATTTCCTCTAATGGAAATGAATCCGATGTAGCGACGGCTAGAAAAAGAAGAACGATCTACAACGGCGGCCGGAAACTGAAAATCAGAGCAGCTAGGGCAAACAAAAAGTGATGTTCGAGCGGCTACGACAGTGGAAGAGAAAGGAAGATCGAGCCACTACGACAGTGGGTGAGAAGGAAAGAAGGATCTACTACGATGGTAGGTGAAAAAGGAAGACGGAGCCACAATAGCAACGTGTGGAAAAGGAGGAAGGAGCTAAAAAAGTGACAGGTGGAAGAGGAATATGGAGCCACCATGTTGGAGGAAATGTGGAATTATTGTCGAAACAAAGTTTTGATAGGGATTTAGGTAGGTTTTTCAGTGAGATATGCATGGGTAGAAAAATGGAAAATGACAGCGAATGTGTGCACCAAGTTGCACGAAAAAAAGGATTTACAAAAAACATCGAGGGCGTTGACCTCAACATCAAGCCGGAACGACGACAAAGGAAAGATGGAAGTGGAACCGACGTAGCAGCGGCTAGAAAAATAAGAACGAGCTGCCAAGGCGGCTAAAACCCAAAAGTTAGAGCCACTAGGAAACACTAAAAGTGAAGTTCAAGCAGCTACAACGATGAAAGAGAAAATAAGATCGAGTCGGTTCGGCGGCGGGTGAGAAGGAAAGAAGGAGCCACTATGGAGGTGGGTGGAAGAGGAACATGGAGCCACCATGTCGAAGGAAATGCGTAATTCACGCTGAAACAGAGATTTGACAGGGATTTTGGAAGTTTTTTTAGTGAGATCTATAGGGGCAGAAAAATGGAAAATGGTAGTGAATGTGTGCTCCAAATTGTGCAAAATCAGAGGATTTACAAAAAAAAATGACGGTGCTGCCTTCGATATCGAGCTGCAATGGCGACAGAGGAAATATGGAAATAGCGACGACGTAGCGGCGACTAGAAAAATAAGAAAAGCTGCAATGATGGTCGAAAATCGAAATTCAGAGCCACTACGGCAGATGGAAAGTGAAGTTCAAGTGGCTATGGTAGCAGAAGAGAAAGGAAGATTGAGTCGCTACAGCGGCGGGTGAGAAGGAAAGAAGGAGCCGCTATGGCGGTGAGTGATAAAGGAAGATGAAGCCACAACGATAGCTGGTTGAAAAGGAGGAAGGATCCAACAAAGCGATGGGTGGAACAGGAATATCGAGCCACCATGTCAGAGGAAATGTGGAATTCTCACTGAAACAGAGTTTCGACAAGGATTTTGGCAGGTTTTTCAGTGAGATCTACGGGGGCATAAAAATGGAAAATGCAGGCGAATGTGTGTGCCTGATTGCATGAAATCAAAGGATTTACAATAAAAAAATGACGGTGTTTCCCTCGACATCAAGAAACAATGGAAGCCGCAGACCGAAATTCGGAGCGGCTACAACGGATGGAAAGTGAAGTTCGAGCCGCTACAGTGCCAGAAGAGAAAGGAAGATCGAGCCACTACGGCGACATGTGAGAAGGAAAGAAGGAGTCACTATGACGATGGGTCAAAAAGGAAGAAGGAGTTGCAACGGTGGTGGGTGTAAAAGGAGGAAGGAGCCGACAAAGTGACAGGTGGAAGAGGAAGATGGAGCTGCCATGTTAGAGGAAATGTGCAATTCTTGCCGAAATAGAGTTTTGACAGGGATTTTGGCAGGTTTTTCAATGAGATCTACAAAAGCATAAAAATGGAAGACGACAGCAAATGTGAGCGCTATATTGCATGAAATAAAAGTATTAAAAAAAATGAGGGAACTGCCCTCGACATCGAGCCATAATGTCATCAAAGGAAAGATGGAAATAGAGCTGATGTAGTGTAGGCTAGGAAAATAAGAACAAGCCGCAACGGTGATTGAAAGTCGAAAGTTAGATCCCCTACAGTGGATGAAAAATGATGTTCAAGCATCTATGACAGCATAAGAGAAAGGAATATCGATCCACTAAGATGGCGGGTGAGAAGGAAATAAGGAGCCACTACGGCGGTGGGTGAAAAAGGAAGATAGAGCCGCAATGACGGTGGGTGGAAAAGGAGGAAGGAGTCGACAAAGCGATGGATGGAAGAGGAAGATGGAGCCGCCATGTTGGAGGAAATGTGGAACTCTCATTGAAACAAATATTTGATAGGGATTTTGGCATGTTTTTCAGTGAGATGTGCAGGGGTGTAAAAATAGAAAATGGCAGCGAATGTGTGCTCGAGATTGCGCGAAATCAAAGTATTTACAAAAAAGAATGAGGGTGCTGACCGAGACATCGAGCTGCAATGACGACAAAATAAATATGGAAGTGGAGCCAATGTAGCAGTGGCTAGAAAAAGAAGAAAAAGTTGACATGACGCTCCAAACCTGAAAGTCAGAGCCGCAACAACACACAGAAAGTGAAGTTTGAGGGGGTACAGCGGCGGAAGAGAAAGGAAGATCGATCCGCTACAGCGGCAGGTGAGAAGAAAAGAAGGAGTCGCTACAGCGATGGGTGAAAAAGGAAGACGAAGCCATAATGGCAACTGGTGGAAAAGGAAGAAGGATCCAACAAAGCGATGGGTGGAAGAGGAATATGGATCCGCCATGTCAGAGGAAATGTGGAATTCTCGCTGAAACAGAGTTTTGATAGGGATTTTCGTAGGTTTTTAAGTGAGATCTGCAGGGGCAGAAAAATGGAAAATGACAATGAATGTGTGCACCAAATTGCACGAAATCAAAGGTTTTCCAAAAAACCAATGAGGGTGCTTCCATAGACATTGAGCCGCAACGTCGACAGAGGAAACATGGAAACAGATCCAATGTAATGCTGACGAGAGAAAGAAGAATGGGCCACAATGGTATCCAGAAACTGAAATTTAGATCTGCTACGGCAGATGAAAAGTGAAGTTCGAGCATCTATGACTGCAGAAGAGAAAGGAAGATCGAGGCACTATGGCGGCGGGTGAAAAGGNCACAATGGTATCCAGAAACTGAAATTTAGATCTGCTACGGCAGATGAAAAGTGAAGTTCGAGCATCTATGACTGCAGAAGAGAAAGGAAGATCGAGGCACTATGGCGGCGGGGGAAAAGGAAAGAAGGAGCTAGTACGGCGATAGGTAAAAAAGGAAGATGGAGCCGCAATGACGGCAAGTGGAAAAGGAGGAAGGAGGCAACAAAGCGATGGGTGGCAGAGGAATATGGAGCCACCATGCTATAGGAAATGTGGATTTCTCGTCGAAAGAGAGTTTTGACAAGGATTTTGGCAGGTTTTTTAGTGAGATCTGTAGGGGCACAAAAATGAAAAATGACAGCGAATGTGTGCTCTAGATTGCGCAAAATAAAATTATTTATAAAAAAAAATGAGGGTGCTTCCCTCAACATCGAGCTGTAATGTCGGTACAGGAAAGATGGAAATATATTCGACGTAGTGGCGGCTAGAAAAATAAGAACAAGTCGCAACAACGGCTGGAAACTAAAAAGCAGAGCTGCTATGGCAGATGAAAAGTGAAGTTCAAGTGGCTACGACGGCGAAAGAGAAATGAAGATCGAGCCGCTACAGTGGCGGGTGAGAAGGAAAGAAGGATCTGCTATGGCGGTGGTTGAAAAAGGAAGACGAAGCCGCAATGGTGGTGGGTGGAAAAGGAGGAAGGAGCTAACAAAGATACAGGTGGAAAAGGAATATGGAGCTGCCATGTCGAAGGAAATGTGGAATTCTCACTGAACCAGAGTTTTGACAGGGATTTTTGCAGGTTTTTCTATGAGATTTGCAGCGGCAGAAAAATCGAAAATGATAATGAATGTGTGTGCCAGATTGTGCAAAATCAAAGTATTTACGAAAAACAAATGAGGGCGCTGCCCTCGACATTTAGCCGCAACGTTGGCGGAGGAAAGATGCATTAGAGGAAATTTGGGGTCTAAAATGGGCCTTATAAGAAAATGTGCCAACAATAAATTTTGTGAGTTGGAATTCAAGAACCAATAGAATTTCAATAAAATGAGTCAACCATAATGGTTGAATTGACATATTTGTCATAACAGAAAACTACTTTTTTTGTTCGTATTTTCGACATATCTCCCTGTGTTTTTACTCAAATTTCAAGCGGGAGAGCTCGTTGGATGTCAAATTTAATTCTGCATCCAACGAGTACCCATGCTGCATATTTTTTATGGACCCCACTACCTCAAAAAACAAGAAATACCTGAAAAAATGTGATGATGATGTCATCATCACATTTTTTCAGGTATTTATTATTTTTTGGGGTAGCGGGGTCTGTCAAAACTATGCAGTGTGGGTACGCGTTGGACATGGAATTAAATTCCAGATCCAATAGGCTCTCCCTCTCAGAATTTAAGTAAAAACACAAGGATATATGTCAAAAATATGAACACAAAAAGTAGTTTTTTTCATTCTTTGTCCAAAATTAATAACTATTATTTTATTATTTTCCTTAGGAGGCCCATTTTAGACCTCAAATTTCCTCTAACGAAAATGGAGCCAATGTAGCTACAACTAGAAAAAGAAGAACGATCTGCAATGGAAGCCGAAAACCGAAAGTCGGAGTCGCTAGGGAAGAAAAAAAGTGATGTTCGAGCGGCTACAGCGGCGGAAGAGAAAGGAAGATCGAGCCACTACGACAGTGGGTGAGAAGGAAAGAAGGATCCTCTATGACAGCAGGTGAAAAAGGAAGACAGAGCCGCAATAGCGACAGGTGGAAAAGGAGGAAGGAGCTAAGAAAGCGACAGGTGGAAGAGGAAGATGGAGCTGCCATGTTGGAGGAAATGTGGAATTATCGCCAAAATAAAGTTTTGACAGGGATTTTGGTAGGTTTTTCAGTGAGATATGCGTGGGTAGAAAAATAGAAAATGACAGTGAATGTGTGCACCAAGTTGCGCAAAAAAAAGGATTTACAAAAAAAAACCAAGGGCACTGACCTTGACATCAAGCCAGAACGACGACAAAGGAAAGATGGAAGCGGAGCTGACATAGTGGCGGCTAGAAAAAGAATAACGAGCCACCACGGTTGCTGAAACTCGAAAGTTGGAGCCGCTAGGAAACACTAAAAGTGAAGTTCGAGCCACTACGGTGACGGAAGATAAAAGAAGACCGAGTCGGTTCAGCGGCAGGTGAGAAGGAAAGAAGGAGCCACTACGGAGGTCGGTGGAAAAAGAAAACGGAGCTGCAAGGGAGGCAGGTGGGGAAGGAGGAAGGAGCCAAAAAAGCGATCGGTAGAAGAAGAATATGGAGCCTCCATGTCGAAGGAAATGTGGAATTCTCATCAAAATAGAGTTTTGATAGGGATTTTGGTAATTTTTTCAGTGAGATCTGCAGGTGCAAAGAAATGGAAAATGGCAGCAAATGTGTGCGCCAGATTGTGCGAAATCAAAGGATTTACAAAAAAAGAGAGGGTGTTACCCTCGACATCGAGCCCCAACGTCGGCGGAGGAAAGATGGAAATGGAGACGACATAGTGGTGGCTAGGAAAAGAAGAACGAGCCACAATGAAAACCAAAAATATAAAGTTGGAGCCGCTACGGCGGACGAAAAGTGAAGTTTAAGTGGCTACAATGGCGAAAGAGAATGGAATATCGAGCCACTATGGTGGTGGATGAGAAGGAAAGAAGGAGCATCTACAGTGGCGGGTGAAGAAGGAAAATGGAGCTTCAACAATGGTGGTTGGAAAAGGAGGAAGGAGCCAACAAAGCGACGGGTGGAAGAGGAAGATGGAGCTGCCATGCTAGAGGAAATGTGGAATTCTCACGGAAATAGAGTTTCGGCAGGGATTTTGGTAGGTTTTTCAGTGAGATCTGCAGGGGTAGAAAAATGGAAAATGACAACGAATGTGTTCTCCAGATTGCATGAAATAAAATGATTTACAAAAAAAATTGAGGTCGATTCCCTCAACATCAAGCCACAATGTCTGGGGAGATAAGATGGAAACAGAGTTGACGTAGCGGTGTCTAGAAAAATAAGAACAAGCCGCAATGGTGGATGGAAACCAAAATCCAAAGTCCCTATGGTAGACAAAAAGTGAAGTTCGAGTGGCTATGGCAACGAAAGAGAAAGGAAGATCGAGCTGGTACGATGGCAGGTGAGAAGTAAAGGAGGAGACGCTACGACGGCAGGTGAAAAAGGAAGACAAAGCCACAACGGCGGCGTGTGGAAAAGGAGGAAAGAGCCGACAAATAAATGGGTGGAAGAGGAAGATGGAGCCGCCATGTCAGAGGAAATGTGGAATTCTCACCGAAACAAAGTTTTGACAGGGATTTTGATAGGTTTTTCAGTGATATCTACAGGGGTAGAAAAATGGAAAACGACAGCGAATGTGTGCGCCAGATTGCCCGAAATGAAAGGATTTACAAAAAAAAAACAAGAGTGCTTCCCTTGACATGGATCCACAATGGCGACGGAGGAAAGATGGAAATGGAGCTGACGTAGCGTCGGCTAGAAAAGGAAGAATGAGCCAGAATGGTGGTCGGAAACCAAAATTTGGAGTTGCTTGGGGGACTGAAATTGAAGTTCAAGGCGCTATGGGGAAGAAAGAGAAAGGAATATCAAGCCGATATGGTAGTGGGTGAGAAGGAAAGAAGGAGCCACTACGACAGTGGGTGAAAAAGGAATATGGAGCTGCAATGACGGCGGGTTGGAAAGGAGGAAGGAGCTGATAAAGCGATGAGTGGAAGAGGAAGATGGAGCCGCCATGTCGAAGGAAATGTGGAATTCTTGTTGAAACAAATTTTTGACAGGTTTTTCAGTGATATCTGTAGGGGCAGAAACATGGAAAACAACAGCAAATGTGTGTGCCAGATTGCATGAAATCAAAGGATTTACAAAAATAAAACAAGAGCGCTGCCCTCGACATCGAGTCGCAACGGTGATGGAGGAAATATGGAAATGAAGCCGATGTACCGGTGGCTAGAAAAATAAGAACAAGCCACAGTGGCGATAGGAAACAGAAATTCGGAGCCACTACGATGGATGAAAAACTAAGTTCAAGCAGCTACGGCAGAGGAAGATAACGGAAGATTGAGCTGCTACGACAATTGAGAAGGAAAGAAGGAGCTGCTATGACGATGGGTGAGAAAGGAATACAGAGCCGCAACCATGGTGGGTGGAAAAGGAGGAAGTGGCCAACAAAGCAAAGCATGGAATAGGAAAATCGACCGCCATGTCGAAGGAAATGTGGAATTCTCGCTGAAATAGAGTTTCGATAAGGATTTTGGAAGGTTTTTCAGTGAGATTTGTAGGGGCAGAAAAATGGAAAGTGACAGCGAATGTGTGTGCTAGATTGCGTGAAATCAAAGGATTTATAAAAAAAATGAGGGCGTTTCCCTCGACATCGAGCCGCAACAACGATGAAGGAAAGATGGAAATGGAACCGACATAGTGGCTACTAGAAAAAGAAAAGCGAGCCACTATGGCAGACAAAAGGTGAAGTTTGAGCCATTACGGTGGCGGAAGAGAAAGGAAGATCGAGCCACTATGGCAGCAGGTGAGAAGGAAATAAGTAGCCACTATGGAGGCTGGTGAAAAATGAAGACGAAGCTACAATGGCGGTGGGTGGAGAAGGAGGAAGGAGCTGACAAAGCGACGTGTTGAAGAGGAATATGGAGCCAGCATGTCAGAGGAATTGTGGAATTCTCACCGAAACATAGTTTTGACAGGGATTTTGGCAGGTTTTTCTCTGAGATTTGTAGGAGCAGAAAAATGGAAAATGGAAGCAAATGTGTG
>LPNX010755853.1:81714-95797 GCA_001517045.1 Pseudotsuga menziesii | reverse complement strand
CAACGAAGGAAAGATGGAAATGTAGGCAACGTAGTGGTCGCTAGAAAAAGAAGAATGAGCCGCAACGACGGCCGAAAACTGAAAATCGAAGTCGCTATATAGGACGAAAAGTGAAGTTTGAGTGGCTACGGTGGCAGAAGAGTAAGGAAGATCATGCCACTATGATGACGACTGAGAAGGAAAGAAGGAGCTGCTATGGTGACGAGTGAAAAAGGAAAACGTAGCCACAATGACGATGGGTGGAAAAGGAGGAAGAAGCCACCATGTTGGAGGAAATGTAGAATTCTCACCGAAACAAAGTTTTGACAAGGATTTTGGCAGGTTTTTCAGTGAGATGTGTAGGGGTAGAAAAATGGAAAAAGGAAGAAAATATGTGTGCCAAATTGCATGAAATCAAAGGGTTTACAAAAAAAAATGAGGGCGTTTCCCTCGACATCGAGCTGCAACGACGACGGAGTAAAGATGGAAACAGAGCCGACGTAGCGGCTGCTAGAAAAAGAAGAACAAGCCGAACTGGCGGATGGAAATTGAAAGTCAGAGCCACTACAACGGACATAAAGTGAAGTTCGAGCCACTACAATGGCAGAAGAGAAAGGAAGATTGAGCTGCTACGTTAGTGTGTGAAAAGGAAAGAAGGAGCTGCCATGGTGGTGGGTGAAAAGGAAGAATCAGCTACAACAGCGGCAGGTGGAAAAGGAGGAAGGAGCTGGAAAAGTGGTGGTTGGAAGAGGAAGATGGAGCCACCATGTTGGAGTAAATGTGGAATTCTCGCTGAAACATATTTTTGACAGGGATTTTGGCATGTTTTTCAGTGAGATTTGCAGGGGTAGAAAAATGGAAAACAAGAGGGAATGTGTGCACTAGATTGTCTGAAATCAAAGGATTTACAAAAAAAAAATGAGGGTGCTACCCTTGACATCAAGCCGCAATGGTGGTAGAGGAAATATGGAAATGAATTTGATGTAGCGGTGTTTAGAAAAAGAAGAACAAGCCACAACAGTGGCCCGAAACCAAAATTCGGAGCCACTACAACATACAGAAAGTGAAGTTCGAGCCGCTACAGTGGCGGAAGAGAAAGGAAGATTGAGCCGCTACGACGGAGGGTGAGAAGGAAAGAAGGAGCCACTATGGCGTCGGGTGAAAAAATAAGACAGAGCCACAATGGTGATGGGTGGAAAAGGAGGAAGGACCTGACAAAGAAATGGGTGGAAGAGGAATATGGAGCCGCCATGTCGGAGGAAATGAGGAATTTTCGTCGAAATATATTTTTGAGAGGGATTTTGGCAGGTTTTTTAGTGAGATCTACAGGGCCAAAAAAATGGAAAATGACAACGAATGTGTGCTCCATATTGTGTGAAATAAAAAGGATTTACGAAAAAAAATGAGGGCACTTCCCTCGACATCAACCTGCAACAACGACAGAGGAAACATTGAAATGGAGCCAACGTAGCGGCTGCTAGAAAAAGAAGAACGAGCCACAACAGCGACTGGAATCTGAAAATGGGAGCTGGTATGATAGAAGAAAAGTGAATTTCAAGCCACTATGACATTGGAAGAGAAAGGAATATCGAGCTGCTACGGCACTGGGTGAGAAGGAAAGAAGGAGCCACTATGGTGGTGGGTGAAAAACAAAGACAGAGATGCAATGATTGCGGGTGGAAAAGGAGGAAGGAGCTGACAAAGAAACTGGTCGAAGAGGAAGATGGAGCTGCCATGTCGAAGGAAATGTGGAATTCTTGCCGAAAGAGATGTTTGATAGGAATTTTTGCAGGTTTTTTAGTGAGATCTATAGGGGAAAAAATGGGAAATGACAGTAAATGTGTGCGCTAGATTGCACAAAATCAAAGGAATTACAAAAAAATGAGGGCACTGTCCTTGACATCGAGTTGCAACAGAAATAGAGGAAAGATAAAAACAGTGCCGACATAGGGACGGCTAAGAAAAGAAGAAAGAGCCATAACAACGGCTTGAAATTGAAAGTAGAAGCCGCTATGGAAAATAGAAAGTGAAGTTCAAGATGCTACAGTGGCAAAAGAGAAGGGAAAATCGAGCCGCTACGGCGACATGTGAGAAGGAAAGAAGGAGACACAATGATGGTAGGTGAAAAAGGAATCTGGAGCCCCAACAATAGTGGGTGGAAAAGAAGGAAGGAGCAGACAAAGCGATGGGTGGAAAAGGAATATGGAGCCGCCATGTCAGAGGAAATGTGGAATTATCACTGAAAGAAAGCTCTGATAGGGAGTTTGGCAGGTTTTTCAGCGAGATCTGCAGAAGCAAAAAAATGGAAAATGACAAACAATGTGTGTGCCAGATTGTGTCAATTGGTTTATTAACGTATTCATGTTGAATACGGGAAAGGAAATCTGCTACTAGATTTTCTTTACTAGGTCGGTCAATGACGGTAATGTTAAATTCTTACAATAAAAGAAGCCATCAGGTCACTCTACCATTGGTAATTGTTTTATTCATGAGAAATATAATGGTGGAATGCTCGGTATGCACAAAAACTTCATAACCTATAATATAATGATGAAACTTATTAATAGAATAAACTACTGCCAAAAATTATTTTTCAGTAACAGTATAATTAAGTTCGGCGGGAGTCAAATTCTTACTAATAAAATAAAAGGCATAAGGTGCTTGTCCTTCTTTTTGGCCGAGGACTCATCCTATGGACATATCAGAGGCATCAGTAGATATGTGAAAAGGAAGTGACCAATCGGGACCCCTAAGTATTGGTGCCACCGATATTTTATCTTTTAGGATTTCAAAAGCATTTTCACAAGATTCTGTCCACTGGAATTCTACATCTTTTGTAAGCAACTTAAACATTGGTGTAGCTATTTTAGTGAAATTTTCAACAAAACAGTGTTAATAGCCTGCATGACCAAGAAATATTCTTACCTCTTTCTGAGTTTTGGGAGAGGGAAGGACAGCAATTACATCTATCTTCGCAAGGTCTACCTTAATTCCTTGGGAGGAAACATGGTATCCAAAAACTATACCTTCTGTCAGTAATATTTTACATTTTTCTTGACTAAGGGATAAATTTGTTTCTTAACATCGGATCAATACCTTCTCGATTTTTTCAAGGGATTCTTGAAAAGTATTACCATATGTTGTAAATTCATCCATGTATACCACCACACAGTCATGTATAAGATCGAAAAATATTCCTAAGACTACTCACTGGAAAGTGGCATGTGCAATACATAAGCTAAATGGAAAAACTTGATAAGTGTATGTTCCCCAAGGGCATGTGAAAGTGGTCTTGTCTTGATCTTTGGGTGCTATTAAAATATGGTTGTAACCACTATACCCGTCAAGAAAGGAAAAATACTATTTACCTGACAGAGTATCTAATACTTGATCAATAAAAGGTAAAGGAAAGTATTCTTTAAGTCTATATTTGTTTAGCTCTCTAAAATCAACACAAATGCGTGATTTCCCTATGACTTTCTTGGGGACTACTACTAAAGGAGATACCCATTTACTATCGGAGATAGGATAGATGAAACTAGTAGTGAGGAGTTTTGGTAATTCTTCATTTACTATATCCTTTAGAGTAGGATTCATCCTCCTCTGTGGCTTCCTTACAGGTGACATGATTGGATCCATATAAATATGGTGAATAGAGGTGTCAGGTTGTATACCCATCATATCAGTGTATTCCCAAGAAAATTCTATGGATTTTTTCTTAAGAACTTTAAGCAATTGTGCTTGTTGGTTTTCACTTAATCATGCGTTTATATGCAGAAATTTTTCAGGACAAACCTCACGAGGTATGGTATATGGTCCTATATGCTCTTCAATCATGAAGACACAAGGTGTTTCTGTAAACATTGAGCGAGCCTTATTCTCTTGAAACTCATCTCCAAAAATATGATCGAATTGAGCAAAAGACTGAGGAAAATCTGTACAGGTTGTTGAAGAAAAAAATTGGTTTAATACATTCTCAGTGGTCTTCTCTTGAAGTGCCAAGGAGAAATCACTAGAAAGGGTGAGATAATGAAAGTATTCATCCCCAAAAGGACAATTTAACCACCATGAATTTTCAGTTATTGGTTGTACTGGGGGGTATAAAATAAGTCTTTGTGTGGACAACCCATTGGAAATAGTCATCTCTCCATCCCTACATCCTATAAAAGCATTTTGCAGTAGATAACGATGGTCTTCCCAAAATAATAGGATTCCCTTTAGAAGGATCCTTTCATTCTATGATCATAAATTTGATAGGGTATTCCCATGAGGCTACTGATACAACAATGTCATCCAAGACTCCAGCAGGTTTTACCGTAGTACGGTCTGCTAGTTCTAGGATGGAAGGAGTAGGTCAGAGAAATTGTCCTAAATGTAAAACTTATAAAACTTCAGTGGTCATCATGTTAATAGAGGATCCTAAATTGATTAATGTATTTTCTATGGTAGTGTTGTTTACAGTCACTACTGGGGCTCCTGGATTTGTATAGTTTGCAATCTGGGACTAGCCTATCATACATTCGGACATATCTCCTATAACATGAATTGTGAGAGGGTCCTTTTTCTTCTTTATCGGGAATTTAATACATAGCTCCTTTATTAATTTACTATATATTGGTATATCTTGTATAGCTTGTAATAGAGGGATTTTAATACATATATTCTTTAATTCATTCAAAATGTTGTACTCCGGATGAACTATAGGTTTTTCTATTACTAGTCTTTCTGGAAATGGAGGAATTCTTTGCTCCTCAATAGTTTCTTGTGGAGGATGGGTGTGTACTAGAACCTTTGGAATGTTCACATCCTCCAAAATAGCATCATTCATGGGTTAATTTGAGTCTTCTTCTTCTTCATTTGTTTTATGAATGATGAATGATGACTTGGGTTTATTATTCACAACTCTTCCTAATCGTAATTGAATGCCATGTATAGGTACAATCGAAACAAGGTATGATGGAGGAGTTTGCAACTCAATGCTGTTAAGAGCTTGAGTTGGTTTATTATTAGGGTTAGGTATCGATTACGCAGGTAATACTGTCAGTTGAGGAGGATTTGAATTCTGAAAGTGATGAGGTTGTCGTGTGATAAAAGGAGCTAGGGGTACAAATCCAGGTGACATTTGTTGGAAATTTATTTGATTCTGAGGATAAGGATGATTAGGTGCAGGGACAGGTTGTGCTTGAGGATATGGTTGTCCTCTCCATCCTGGTGACCAATATTGCTATTGTGAAAATTGAGCAGGAGGGTACTAAGGTGGCCAATTCTTCCAACTTGAATTGTTACATTGTTGAAGTGGTTGATACAGAGGATAATAGAGTGGAGGTTGTGGTGGAAAGTTTTGATATGCTGGTTCGTCTCTAGGTTTCCAAGGAGGCCTCATATATTTTTTAGCTACATCCCCACTCTTATATATGGATTGTGACCAAGGAAAGGATGGCTAATTATCTATTGGATGTTGTTCTTTACAGATGTGACATACAGAGATGTTGTTTAATTGGCATTCCCTTTGGGGATGTTATTTCTACATCTTGGACAAAAGATACTAATTGCTGCTCATTCTTCATACTCCCTCTTTTTAATTTGTAAAGCATCTAGTTGAGAACCCATTGCTCCTAAGATATCAGTTTTGAAATTCTCCAACAGGTTTCCTAACTCTATTCTTATAACTCCACCTGAACTAGGAACGTTTCCTCTTACATTTCTACTAAAAGGCTCTCAAAAAAATTTCGCAACTTTCCCCTAACTCCTAGATTAATTTTTACACATCTCACTGATTTGTGCAAAAGTTTTATGAGAAATATCACCAGCCTCCATGAGATTAATACTTTCTAACAATTCCTTGGAGATCCCCATAAGAAAATGTGTACTTACCGCATCTTATTGGAGGTCACTATATTTAGATTTATGTAATGTATAAATGAACCTTTTGAGATAATCTTCCAGGATCCCATCTTCAAGTTGTTGTATCTTGAATATATCATGTGAAGAATCCTTGGGTTTGCAATACTCTTGATATTTTCATAAGAATGAAGCTTTCATATCATCCCAAGTCCTTATAGTGAATTCTCCTAATCCCATGAACCATTTCAAGGCAGAATATTTTAGTGTAGTGGAAAAAAATTTAGTTTCTGAGCATCTTGTAGATAATTATAGATCCTACAAAGGATATCGAACTCGAACAGGAATGTGTCCCGGTCCTCATTACTTTTTCCATAAAAAATAGGTAAGGAGGAAGGAGGGATGTTTTTCATAGTTACATCCTGCATTGTATCTAAAATAGGGAACCCAAAGGTAGCCTCAGTTTGATTTTCCCCTTCTCCTTCTTCATTTCTAACTTCATCATGATCTTCATTTTCTCCCCGTCTCTCCATATAAGCTAGATTCTTAACGTAGATATACCTAGGAGGCTCATTTCGAGGAGATAATGGGGAATGCCAACGTTCTTTTTCGGGAGTAATCTTCCTATACTCAATCATGTTTTTATTGAATCCTAAAGGGATAGTAGGTTCTAGTGTATAAGTTTCAATTTACGAGATGGCTGGATCTACTGAGGTTCCAAAGAGAACTTTTACTTGGGAAGGATCAACAAAGTCAATGAAATTCAGATCTCCTACTAGTGAAAAAGTTGTGTTAATTGGATTGGAAACTAGTGGAGGGCTGGATATTTCTAATGGCACCAAAAGTGTTGGGTGTTATAATGTATAAATTAATTCACCTGATCTTTAATTATCGACCGGGGTTGGTAGGCTTAGAGTTGACACAAAATATATCTAAAGGTAGAGGGGTTATTATGGTTTCGTGGGAATATTTTAACAAACAAAAGATCGAAAGATCTTTCAAAATCAAAAACCGAGTCAAACTCCTAAGAATTCAACTATTAAGTCAATTAAACTGGGACAAAATATTAAACTAAATAATTAATAATTTATTAAACTGAAAATGATATTACTAACAACTAACCTTTATCTTGGAAACTAAGATGCAAGGAAAACCTAATTAATAAGAAAGTAGAAAACTTAATAAAACAAGTAAAGATAAGCAAGTATAAAACTTAATAAAACAAGCAAGTAGAGAACTTAATAAAGAAAATAGAAAGAAACAAGTAGAAAACTTAAGAGGAAAATAGAAAAAAAAAAGTAGAAAACTTAATAGGAAAGTCTTTGAATTATGTCCTACAAGTCTCTTTCAGTATTCACACAATGAAAAATGAACAACCTAAAAACATACTAAGGATATCACATATAATACTGAAATTACATGCAAAGGAATAAATTAATCTAAAAGCATAAACACAAAACAATACATCAGTAAAGAAATCATAAACAAATTCAAGGAACAAAACACAAGACAACTTAACACATATTCAAGGTGAAAAGAAGTAAAGAAAATAATAAAACTTTAATACATAACCTAAAACACCCTAACTTTAACTTCAATGTTAAATAAAAATATTATCTAACTATTTCACTCAAAACATAATTCAAACATTGAAAAAACATAACTGAAAACAATATCAAAATACATAAAAAAACAATAAAAACAAAACTAAGGGTTGAATGAGAGACTGAATTGTGAGTCTGAAAGGGGTGGTTGAATGGCAGTTTAAATAGGATGTCTGAATGATAGTCTGCACAATTAAAATAATAAAAAGTAACCTAAATGATCTAATCTTTAGTTTAATTTGTGCATATGCAAATCTAACGCATAAAGACGATAAGTAAACCTAATTATTAAGCAAATTTAACAGTTCCATAACCTTAAACAAATTCATAAACATAAGGAAAACATTGCATGTTAATAGAAAAACTGGAATTTAAATTGCATAACTAATAAATTATGATAGAATAAAAATAAACATAATTGAATTTACTTAATTTAATAAAAATAAATCTATACTATCTAACTTGCAAATAAACTGAACAATAAACTGGAAATGAAATGACTGAAAACAAAGTTGAAAGCAAACTATGTGTGCAGTTGACTATCTAATTTAGAAATAAAATTGCATTACAGAAATAATAAAACAAACTGTAAATTAAACTAGCTACAATAGAAAAATGAAAGAAACAAACAAGAAAAGAAACCTCTGGTTGACAAGGGGCCCTCTCAGCAATCAGGGGTGGTGCTAGCTAACTTCTATTCAAATGCAATATTCAACAGCAACACATACAGTTCTTTATTTAGATGATGGAACATAAATACAATGTACTCAAGAACAAACTAATGAATCCTTTTCAACTCTCTAACTCTCTAGATCTAGCTAACTAAGCTCTCTCACATACGATGATTTATATAATAGTTTACAGAGATGAGAAAGTTGACCCTTTAGTGGTCGACTGCTCTCTAAATTTAGTCAACTATAAAGGCATTTAACTAATCACAGGCCAATGCACAGACATCTTCCCTTCTTCTGCATGGTTCTGGTCTTATTCACTGGACAATGAACACATAGGCTCCTTCTTCAGCACAGCATGTCTTCAGATGTGGCGCACGGGTCCTTCTTCAGTGCAAACATGAACTGGTGGAAAACAGAGGAGAACACAGATCAAGTTTTCTAGAGCATAGGTTAAATGCATCATCCCAATGTGTGATCAGCAGGAAAGGTGTTAACAGAGGATGCTGCAGGCTGGTGGATTATCTAGAACACAAGATCCATCACCCAGATGCATGGATAGCAGGTCATTTGCAGGTTGTTTCACATTTTAAATGCCTGAAATCAATTCTTAACAGCATGCTGTCTGTTTAGAGATCTAGACGAAATGCTGAGAAGCAAGCTGGGTCATGAGCTGGATACACTGGGTGTTGATCCAGGGCAAATGAAGTGTCTGTTTGCTGGTGCGCTTTAGGACTACAGTCTAGAACAACACGTTTCAACATCTGGAAAAATACCAGCGAGTTTCATGTAGTGACCTGGATGACAAGCTGGACGTCGAGCTAGACGTGCTATGTGTAAGGCAGGCTCAATGCATTCTTGTTATTAATTTGTCCCAAAAAATAATAAAATCTGCAAACAAATATATAAATTGATTAATACATCAAATGTGCTTTAATAATGTCAATTTTAATTAATAAAATCATAAAAATGATAATAATAAATAGATTTCATATAAACCTTAAATTCATACATACCTGAGCTGAATAGTGATCTGCGTGACATAAAATATACAGAAAGATAATAAAACATATGTTTAAACGAGTAAGTTAATTGCCAAAAATTATAACAATTCTAGGATCAATAGGAGGCCAAAAACTAAAAGTTGGAGTTGCTATGGCAGACAGAAAGTGAAGTTCCAGCTGCTACGGTGGCGGAAGAGAAAGGAAGATCGAGCCTCTATGGCGGCGTGTGAGAAGGAAAGAAGGGTCGTCTACGGCAGGTGGAGAAGAAGGAAGGAGCCGACAAAATGACGGGTGTAAGAGGAAGATGGAGCCGCCATGTTGGAGGAAATGTGAAATTCTCACTGAAACAAATTTTTGACAGGTATTTTTGCATGTTTTTCAGTGAGATATATAGGGGTAGAAAAATGGAAAATGACAGCGAATATGTGTGCTAGATTGCGTGAAATCAAAACATTTACAAAATAATCGAGGGCGTTGCCCTTGATAACGAGCTGAAACAGTGGCGGAGGAAACATGGAAATGGAGCCGACATAGCATCGACTAGAAAAAGAAGAACAAGACGCAACGGTGGTTGGAAACTGAAAGTCAGAGGCACTATGGTGGATGGAAAGTGAAGTTCGAGCAGCTATGGTGGGGGAAGAGAAAGGAAGATCGAGCCGCTATGGTGGTGGCTGAGAAGGAAGGAAATAGCTGCTGTGGCGGCAGGTGAAAAAGGAAGACGGAGCTGCAATGGAATGGGGTGGAAAAAGAGGAAGGAGAAGAAATAGTGATGGGTGGAATAGGAAGATGGAGCCCCCATGTCGGAGGAAATGTGGAATTCTCACCAAAATAGAGTTTTGATAGGGATTTTGGCAAGTTTTTCAGTGAGATCTGCAGGGCCAGAAAAATGGAAAATGGCAGCGAATGTGTGCGCTAGATTGTGCGAAATCAAAGGATTTACAAAAGAAAAGAGACAGAGCTGCCCTCGACGTCAAACCGCAATGGCGGTGGACGAATGATGGAAATAGAGCCAACATATCAGAGGCTAGAAAAATAAGAACGAGCTGTAATGACAGCCAAAAATTGAAAGTTAGAGCCACTATGGCAGATGAAACGTGAAGTTCGAGCTGCTACGGTGGCGGAAGAGAAAGGAATATCGAGTCACTACAGCAGTGGGTGAGAAGGAAAGAAAGAGCCGCTACGCCGGTAGGTGAAAAAGTAATACCATTTCACAATGATGGTAGGTGGAAAATGAGGAAGGAGCCAACAAAGTGATGGGTAGAAGAGGAATATGGCACCATCATGTCGGAGGAAATGTGGAATTCGCACCGAAACAGAGTTTTGATAGGGATTTTTGGCAGGTTTTTCAGTGAGATATGGAAGGCAAGAAAAATGGATAACGGTGGCGAATGTGTGTTCCGTATTGTGCAAAATCAAAGGATTTACAAAAAAAAATGAGGGTTCTACCCTCAACATCGAGCTGCAATGGGAGTGGAGGAAAGATGGAAACGGAGCCGACGTAGCGGTAGCTAGAAAAAGAAGAACGAGCTATAAGGATGACCGAAAATCAAAAGTTGAAGCTGCTACGACACACAAAAGTGAAGTTTGAGTTACTACTGTGACAAAAGAGAAAGGAAAATCGAGCTACTACGGTGGCGCGTGAGAAGGAAAGGAGGAGCCACTACAGCGGCGGGTAAGAAAGGAATATAGAGCCGCAACGGTGGTGAGTGGAAAAGGAGGAAGGAGCCGACAAAGAGATGGGTGGAATAGGAAAAGGGAGCCTCCGTGTCGGAGGAAATGTGGAATTCTCACCGAAACAAAGTTTTGACAGGTTTTTCGGTGATATCTACAGGGGCCAAAAAATGGAAAATGACAGCGAATGTGTGCGCCAGATTGTGCGAAATCAAAGGATTGACAAAAAAAATGAGGGCATTTGCCTCGACATCAAGCCGCAACAGCGGCGTAGGAAAGATGGAAACAGATCCAATGTAGCAGTGGCTAGAAAGAGAAGAACAAGCCGCAATGACGGCCAGAAACTGAAAGTTGGAGCCAGTACGACAGACAGAAAGTGAAGTTTGAGTGGCTATGGTGGCTGAGGAGAAAGGAAGATTGATCCCCTACGACGGTAGGTGAGAAGGAAAGAAGGAGCTGATATGTTGACGGGTGAAAAAGGAAGACATAACCGCAATAGTGGTGAGTGGAAAAGGAGGAAGGAGCTGACAAAGAGATGGGTGGAAGAGAAATATGGAGCTGCTATGTCAGAGGAAATGTGGACTTCTCACCAAAACATAGTTTTGACAGGGATTTTGGCAGGTTTTTCAATGAGATTTGGAGGGTTAGAAAAATGTGTTGATGTAATTTTAACTTCAGAATGTATTCACTTGTATTTCTTATGTATTGTAACCTGATGTTTATTCCAAGATGTACTTGTAATGTAGTTGAGTCATGTCATGCCTTGATGTTCCGATCAGGAGTTTCTATAATGTAAAAAATTCATGTCAAGTCAATGTGGGTAACCCTCCTATTGTCTAAGGGTTAAAGTCCCCGCAGTTCCGGGGCACTAGGGTTATTAGACTTACCTATTGAAGTAGGCCCTAGTTGGGATTAGTCAAGTCAGGAATTAGTATATAAATAGAGATCTAGCCTCTCTATTTATCACACACTCACTCACACTCAGTTGTAGTGCATAGTCGAGGAAGAGGAAGACATTGGGGCAAGGAAGAATGAGGGTTACTGTTGTCGAGAGATCATCTTCCTGTTTTGGGTTTTACTTTGGTGTTGATTCTATCTCTGAGGAAGTTGCAGGGTTTTCTCCATTTATGGTCTCCCCAAGGAAAAACACTATGTTCATTGTCTCTTGTATTTGATTGTTGTGCTCGTTGTTCTCTCAGTTAAATATCCTAATGTTATGCTAGCTTAATGTTAAAAATCTAACATGGTATCAGAGATAACCTAAGAAGAAGACACTGTGCATCTGTGGGAACTAGGGATTCCTACTTTTTGGATCTATCTCCATAGATTTTCAGCAAAATTAGGGTGGAACAACTCTCCTCCTTAGGGAACATATTTCTATCGAAGCAGACTCCAATTCTGAGGTTTTTCAGTTTTGGACTTGACACTACTGCCAGAAATTATGGTTTTTTACAGAAGTGGAATTTTTTAGTGATCCTAGGCCTGGATTTATCTCCTCCTCAAAATCAAAGTTAGGGATCAACATCAAAGCATTCGGTTGGACAGAACTATGGAAAAGCAAAACCCTAATCTGCTCCTGAACCAGCACTGCAGAATTTCAGCTCGAAATCCAGATCCAACATCTTGACCTGGTAAGATCTAAATTTTTTGTATTTCCATTTGAGGTTCTCAGTTAATATGTTTCATCATACCAATCTTGATGAAAATATTGAGGGAGCTGATAACTTCTGAGCCTGGAAGTCTAGGATCTGCCTGGTCCTAGAAGAAAATGATTTGGACTCCTACATCAGTGAGGAGGTTCCAGTTCCAGAGGGAGATGAGGCCAAGGCCTTACATAAGAAGAAGTTGGTTATGGAAAATATGATCATTGCTAATTCTATCAAGGATCACCTCATTCCACATGTGTCCTCCGTAAAGACACCTAAAGCTATGTTTGATGCCCTAACCAAACTATTTGAAGGGAAGAACTGTTACGGAGAGAAATTCCTATGGCTTGGGGTACCACAACAGACAGCTAGACTCCAGAAATCAATCTTTCCCAATATTCAATAGAAATAAAAGCATCTAACACTAGAGAATCGAACCTTGTACCTTATTCCGAACGGTTGAAGTAGATCCCCGTTGAGCTTTCCAATCTTCAGCTTGAATTGTTATAGCACGTCCTCAACAACAAGTAAACAATACAAGCATACTATATTTCATGGTGTTAGATCTATTCTAGCATATATAATCAATAATGTATAAGAATTTGACATATTCCAATGGATGCAACATTCATTCAAATACACATTACTGGAGAGGAAAAGATATTTCTATTAATATGAATCAGAGATTACAAGTGACAACCTCTGATGGCACATCTGCGAATCGGAGAAACTGAATCCCCCAATTGGGCCTCCACCACCTCAATCCTCCATCACTCCGATAGCAAGCTCACTAACAAAGGCAAGCTTGGGAAGAACACAACAGTGCTCCAAAGGGACAAAGGGATGCAGACTCAAGTATAGTTCTGGCAACAATGGGCTATAGTTTTGATACTCTCAATTCTCTCTTATGCTTTCAATGTCTCAATGGTTACTTATATAGCTTTTCAAAGTGATACTGAAAGGTTGAATCCGTGCGATCTCAAGGCATATGGAATGCCAAGAGTCATATGAGTCAGATCCAATTCAAGGAACGCTCCAACAGTTTTGGATTATGTACACATCCTGATGTATGTGACTATAGAGGGAATATCCGCGTATGTACGCTGTTATCGGGGAAAAGGCCGCGTACATCATTTTTCTAATGTTTTTAGGGATGGTCAATGATACATCAAAAGACAACAAATGGTCCATAGGGAATAATGAGTCTGCAGTGGGACAGGGGAAGGCCATACAATGTGTGATTCACCTAGTGTGGTGAAATCTGCTATAACAGATGCCCCCTAATGTATGAGATCAGAGGGGTTGTACGATGGCCGAAATACATTATAAGTCCATCCCAGAAGTGAAGTGATGAAGGTACCCAAATGGAAGACCAGCCACCCAATCAGCATAATACCATAATACAACTTTGCATATAACTGTGAATACATCTAGCAGTCCCGGATACATAAGAGTACAATGGCCATGAATAGGCATGAAACATGATAGAACATATGTGGTCATTTCCACGTACAATATACATAGATCAGAATCTCCATGATGAAGATATACAAAGTACAATGATCTCCACAAAGGCTGAAGATATATAACCAATCAAGGTCTCCATAGTGGCTGGAGATGTCTGACATATACTGGAACAAATCACGAGAGCTGAAATCTCATGAGCA
>LPNX010755853.1:38287-81478 GCA_001517045.1 Pseudotsuga menziesii | reverse complement strand
AAGGCTATATAATATGGAAGAACTCGATCATAAGGTGCATGAACCAGTAACTGTACCGGGAATGGCCGACATGCAAAGTCAAGATAACTGAGGAATGGCTGACTCGGGTTTCAACTTCCTTCGAACAAGAGCATAATGGCATATGGTGACTGAATGAAGGCAGCATAGACTCGATATACAAGCTGGGACATCTCTATGACGCAGGAGGCATCAATAGAGGCTCCATAGGGACTGGAAGCTTAACCAGTCGGTGGAGATAAAACTCAGATAACGAGTACAGCTCCTAAAGTCAAACTATAACCCAACCAATGGATGTGATATACAGTGCTCTGTTCAAAGGCGACACGACTCGACAGCTGCCAAAGATAATATATTTTCTTGTCCGTCTTTTTGGTTTTTTGATTTTTTTTGGTCTTTTTCAGTTATTTGAAAAGCTTGAAAAAAGAATAAACTAGATTTATAGTTACAAACTAGAAGGAGACGAGTGTCATAAAGGCAAACAAACTAGTTCCAAGCAGTGAAACATACCTATGCTCAATGCAAGGATACATGTGTAGGATATCGACACTCGGGGGAAAACCCCCTCCCGGTAAAAAGGGAATCAAGCTGTGAAGGATATAAATAAAGGCTCTGCATGGCTAGACATGAGACAAGCTCGGGCTATATGGCTGAAACGCAATGTCATGGGAGCTGGCATAAAGCTCAATAAGACAGGAAAAGCTCATGATAATGCATCCACAACTTGATACAAGGGGAGTCCGGGGGGGAACAGGCCAGCATAAGATCAAGAGGAGTATGAGGCTCTTGCTAAATGTCATGGCAATACTATACAACAGACTCCCACACCCTAAAGGGGGAAACATCGGCATGGGCACCAAATGCAAATAAGGCGCTAACTAGGGTACCCATGTAAGGTGAGTCTCTACCACTCATATCATGCCACTTCTATAGCAGCAAGAAGGTTCAGTGACATAGTAGAGTGGGTTTGTACCTAAGGATATAGTGACATGGTCATCAGGTCATGCAAAATGCAAACAGTGGTGAGCCTAACCTATATGCCAGTATAGACGTTATACCTGATATTAGTACGAACGGGTCAATCCAAAGGCTGAAACATCGCT
Source organism: Pseudotsuga menziesii (assembly GCA_001517045.1). Lineage (NCBI taxonomy): Eukaryota > Viridiplantae > Streptophyta > Pinopsida > Pinales > Pinaceae > Pseudotsuga > Pseudotsuga menziesii. The sequence continues at coordinate 80,357 of LPNX010755853.1, read as the reverse complement.
GAAAACGGTCTTCTACATCACGAATTAGGTCAGAAACGGTCCAAAAAGGTTAGAAACGGTCAAAACTATAGGAAAGGGGGTAAAAATTTTCAAATATTTGAAAATTTTTCTATAAATAGTAAAAAATATAAATCATTTGAAACTTTTACCCATTTGAGCTCTGATATTCAACTGCAAATTCCAGGAGATCCAGCCGGCGGAATTCACAACTGATTCTTCCAAGTACTTACGCATGTTCTCAGCTTGCATTTCAATACAAATTTTATAATTTTTCATGGTCAAATGAATTTTTAATGGCCAAACTTACATGAGCGCTACGGCCCATGCGGGTATCGAGGTTTTTTCCGCGTATAGGGCTAGCTATACGCGGAAAAGGGACCAGAAATCGCGTACATACGCGGCTGTTTTGAAAACAGTCGCATATGACGCCGCGCATAAGGATTTCTAAGAATCTAATGGACATTTGGTCAACTTCTCATGCAGGATGGTGCTAGAATGGCGAGAACGCGAGCATGGTGATGTAGAGGAAGCAGTAAGGGCTGATAGAATGGCTCAAGAAGCTCTAAGAAGGTGCGGACTCTACAAGTTTTGGTGCCTAGGAGGCTTGAGGGCCAAACCAGGACTACTACAGATGCTTGTAGACTATTGGGATCCGGACTCAGAGTCCTTCTGGCTAGACGGTATGTCACTCACCATTGAGGTGGAGGATATCTATTTCATCACAGGTCTATCACGGCGAGGTGAGATGGTGAACCTTCATGCCCGCGGAGGGCTAGGTCATGGGCTGACTATCGACGAGTACATAGCAGTGTACTTCTACCCAGAGACAGAGAAGGTGGGGATCCAAGTCCCTACCAACGCTATACAGGTACTGAGCCTAAAGGCCATACTACTGACACTGGGCAGGATAGCAGGCTTAGCATCACTCCATCAGGCCTCTCGGCCACTGATGTTCTATGCGGTGGAGTGCATGACACCGACCATCTATGACTGGAGCACTTCCCTACTGAGCAACATGAAACATCAGCTTAGTGAGTACAAGGCAGGTAGGATACGGAACTTTGGGTTCAGCAGTATCTTGAGCACGTTTTTCTTCGAGCGTGTTCCGGGATTGAGCCCTAGAGTGGATGTTCCTCTCCATGGGGTTCGAGATCCGGCCCAACGATGTTGGGCAGACACCATGCGCAGACTGGGGGGTGGTAGGGTGGCCAACCCTTATCCAACAAACTTCTTTCCATGGTGGTGACGACAGATTGTTTCCATAGAGGACTACCCTTATGCAGGGATAGATTTCCAGGGAGACCCGGACATGCCATTACCACCAAGGTCAACATATGGAGACATAGGTAACGAATCTTGACCCTAATTCTTTTTAAAAATTTTGAAGTATTTAATTTTTTTGTGTTTTCTTGATTAATGGAATAAAAAAGACATGGTTTTGGGTGACAATACATAGTGACATCTACCATTGATGTGCAGATGTGGGACCACGGCGACTAGAGGGCTTCCCATGTCATAAACGGAGGGGAAGAGGAGACAATATCACCGGTGTGGATGCGAAGTGAACGCTCCAAAGCATCCATACCAATTTTGTGCGACTGACTCACAGGATTCCCATGGCGCAAGTCGAAGAATTTCCTGAGGCTATGCAGAGACAGGTGGTTGGTGTACCACGCGCATGGGTGCGTTTATTCCGGCGGCTAGCTAGAGCCGTGGTGACATATCATGATCACAACCCTCATCCACCTCCACAGGACTAGACACCTGGGAGTGTATCTATTTTGTACTACCGTGTATATGATGGTGGCTTTCAAAGCCCCAATTTTGTATTATGACACTATGTATTACCACATTTTTTATGTATATAAAAAAGTTTTATGGTGATCGGTTTATTTATTTACATGTGTAAAAATTGTGTTTATGATTAATTTATAATGAATGAAAAAAATGCCAATCTAACACATAGTTAGCATATGAGTCAGCAATTTGATTAAAATTTCTTGGAATGTGTATATATGTTATGTTCTCAAATTTCCATTCTAGCAATCTCACACGTAAGAATCTCCTCAATAACGTCAGATCTCTAACATGGTACAAACCATTTAGCTATGACACTACTAACTCTGAATCAAGACGTACCTCAAGAGAGAGAACACCATGCGAAATGGCATCCTGTAGAAGCTCGATAACGGCACTATATTCAGCAACATTATTGGAATATGGCCGTAGACATACACCTCCTGAAGACAGTACATGACCCATAGGAGTAAAAATCACCCGAGCAGCTGAGGCTGAGTGTTGAGTGTGACGGCTTGCACCATCCGCGAATCCTATGTAGGTGGAAGATTCCATTGACATCTGCCACAAGAAATGGAAACTAATCACAAACCCGATCATGATAAACAAGACCTCACTATGCAAAAAAGTTGTACAATAATATACAACAAACAACCTTGGCTAAATATCATGCATAGTATTTTTTAAGATAGAGCCCATTTCTAGGCTCCACCAAGGCTGTCCCTTCGTAATCCACTAACTCGTAGGCACCCTTCTCTAATACACGCTTGACCACGTAAGGACAACACCACATAGGATTGAACTTCCCTGCCCCCAAGGGTTCTTTCGATTGATCCCACAAAAGGACCAAGTCTCCCTCACTAAACACTCTCGGATGGACAGAATTATCGTATTGGGCCTTTACGCGACGATTATTAACCTCTAGAGTCACCAAGTCATCTCTACGATGCTCATCGATTTGCTCAAGGTGAACCAAATGCTCCTCCAAAGGTGAAGTGTTTGGTAAAAGTTCTACGGCTAACTTCAACGAAGGAATTTGGCATTCAACTGGTAAAATTGACTCCAGTCCATGAACAAGCTGATATGGAGAAAAAACAGTGGCAGTCTTTACCGCGGTTCGGTATGCCCATAAAAGATCCCCAAAATGCATACACAGGATTTTTCAAATGCAAGATAATCACATAATTGCAGTCATTTCATTTGTCAAGGTGAAAAAGAAGAGACGAGGGAACAACCCATCAATACAGAGCGTCTAAGACGAATTCCATATCAAATTTAGTAGAATAAAAATCATATAATACCTGAAATGATGAATAGAGCATAAGTATATGAATTCTAATCATCAAACACTATGTTCTAGATACGAAAGAAAAACAGAACGGAGTGTTACACAGGAAAAATTACAATCACACAGAGAAAGAAAGCACGGACTGCAACGTCAATGATACATGAATCTCTGAAAAAGAACTCTCATGCATTCATTTTGGTATTAAAAAATAAGACAGATATGTTCTCCACAAATCACTTCCTTCGATGGGTTCCCACCCCCATCTCATAAAAAGATACAAATATATAGATCAAACATTAAGTCTGCCTCTAGCAGATCAATAACAGAATGGTCGGTGTAAATTAGAGTTCGTAACTGAATTTCCTACACCACTAGGAAGTTGTTACAACTCCATTCCTAACAGGCCACTAAGTACAAATCAGCTAGATAACAAACTTTGCACCATCAGCTCCGAATCTTTGCCCCAACAGCTCCACGTCTTTTTCCCAATCAGCTTCGAATCTTTGCCCCAACAGCTCCACGTCTTTTGCCCATTATCTCTTCAGCACCTGACACCTGTTCTTAGGGGGGAGGAATATACCTTGTTTTCCCAAACCGCTCTATAGCTTTCCATTGCTCCGAACTTGGGGTGTCACTCTCCATCATCTCCCGAATAGCTACCTCGAGCTCCATATATGCTTCGTAAGATTTCTTGGGCAATCTGGCTCTGATAACGACGAACTTCTGCAGGATTTCAAAATATTCTGCTAACATGTCTATGATGGTTTGTCCTATCAGGTTCTTCTCCAGGATGTTAAATTTCGCGTGGTCCATGCGAGCCCGAACAAGGAGGTGGTGATAATGTTCAGGCGGGAGTATCTTTCCTGCTTCGTCTCAGAAGCACGGTAATCCCTCTTTGAACAACCCTTTGAACTCCTGTCGGAACTTATTTACCTGCGCACGCAATTCTTCTGACTTATCCAGGACAATATTCATTAAATGGTGTTTGTTGATAATCTTCTTCGCCGATAGCACTATTGAGATTCTGTCCTTTATGCCCATGTCGTGCAGCTTTTGGTGTGTTAGGGAATTCAGAAAATTTAATGAATTTTGAGCTGTAGTGAGGGGCCTTCTTGCCATGTGTTCATGCACCAGTTGCAGTCTTTGTTGGGACAACTCTGTCACTGTACACAAATCATCAATAAAACTCAAGTAATGCCATAATTTGGTGATCTCTATGGTCAGGCTATCCCAGATAATATGTTTCGCCCCCTGAAGAGGGCCTTTCCCGATGCATTTTTCTTTCAATTCATCAATCTTTTTCTGTAATTGGTGCTTCTCCTGAAAGATCTGTTTTTTGTTTTCATTTACCTTATTTAATTCGGCCTTCATCTTTTCATTCTCAGTTTTCAACTCCTTAATTGCTTCCTCCTTCAAACTCACTTGAGACATGGACACCAACAGGTCATCTGCAGAAAAATCAGCTAATGGCTTCTGGATGTTTACAATAGATAGGTCATCACCGGTAGGGGTCTAGCTCATTAGCTCATCCATTATCTCCTTTTCTTCAGTCTGATCTTTCTTCAACACAGAGATTTGGGATAGCAGATCCTCCTTCTTGGCTTCCCACCTATTCTTTTCCTCTTGGAGCTCTCCAGCTTTTCCCTTGTATTCCATCATCTCCTGATGGATTCTATCTTTCTCCTCCTGGAGGGATAGCAATTCAGCTGATTGGACATGTTCTGAGCCTGGCATCTTCAACCTCTTCTTCAAAACCTGGAGCGCGTTATCTTTCTCTTCTAGCAACTTTTTGACAGCCTGGGTATCGTCTGAGCTAGCAAGGTCTGCCTGTAGTTTTCTGACCTGAATAACATTTGCCTTGTTTTCCACTTTCTCATGCTTTAACTGGACTTCCAATTTGTCTACCAACACCTGTAATTTGTTTATCCTCACCATGGCCTATAATAAATCTGAGTAGAGGATGTCGCTTGTTTGTTTATGCAGCTGAATTTTGTCAGGGGTGCTGATTTTGTCCAGCCTGACTTCTATTTCAGACATCCTTTTATCATTCACTATGGCCATCTTAAAATTTTTTTTCTCAGCATCTCTAGCCGAAACTAGAGACGTTTTGGAATTGCACAAGCTTCTTACCCTTGGTAGCAGACTTCTCGTTTCCTCTAGGGACTGCTTTCTCTTTTCCATGTAGCTGCTCTTGAGCTGCTCTTTAGACTTAAACAAGGGACTGGAGTCTGGGCTATCTACATCACCTTCTGAACTTTTAAAAGAAACTTGGTTTATCTGTACTATCTTCCTGGGAACTAGGGCAACTTTTTTGAACACACCCAAAACCTCATCATCAACGATCTCACTACCCTCGAGTAGCTTTGCCTTTTTACGGGAAGCCTCGTCATCTACTTCCATGCTGTCAGCATCGGCCAAACTCCTCTTTACTGCACCACTGACACCTTCAGAGATTTGGATTGCTAAACCAGGTGCAGGATGTGTCTCCTCATCGGACTTGGTCTCATCAGTAAACTGCAGTAAATTAGCCATCTCAGCTAACCCCTCAATAGCTTGATGCTCAAAGGGTTTATTCCTGTTAGCTTGTTTTCTCAATGAAATTACTTGGTGGGGGTCATAATTCACACTTGACTCTTTAATGAACTCCATATTTTCCAACAACTTCTCTATAAAAACCAAGGCACTCTTGCTTTTAAAAATGAAGGTGCCAACCTTAACTGGAAATTTGATGTTCGAAGATTTCTTGAAGGCACAAAAAAGTTCCTCTTCGGACAACAATCTTTGTCGCATGAACTCCAATGCGAATATTCTAGGGGTCAAAAAGGAAGGTAGCCTATAAGGCTGACCTGTGAAGCCATATATTCTCAACATGGTATGATCTCTGTACAAAAACCAATCTCCAACCCGCTCCTCTGGCGAAGACTGCATCAAGCTTCTCATTTCATCTAGGACCCGGGGTAATTCTTCATCGAACACCATTTTGTATATCTCAGACATGATCGAATTGGCAAATTCGATCATGCTGATTTGATTAGGTAAATCAGGGGAACATAGGGTACTCAGGAACTTTAACTCTGAGACATTAGAACACAGAAGCATATTAAGCAAATAAGTCTGGAACCTGAAAAACCGGACCTTGGGGAACTCACTTAGCTGAAGGTGAATTGACTCAGCCAGGTATTCGTCTAAACTAAAAACCGGGGTTGAATGGGACTCAGAAACGGAGGAATTCATTCTCAACAAAAATCCGAGAACGACCTCGCCCACATGACAATCTTCATCTAGACCTAGTACTTGACATACCAAAGAAATGACCAATTGAACTTCACTCTTGAACATATGCACAGGGTAGGGTATGGATACACCATCTACAGACTGACCATCTTTTAACAAGCTCGACAAGAACTTACAACGGGTTTCGGTTTCGGACTTCTTGTACAACTCGACCAAGATTGACTCATTTATAACTTCACGGCTGTCTGGGTAATTTTTCGGCAAACTAAGGACTTCTCGAATGACCACAGCGTCGACTCTACATAATACTTTGGACGTAGACCGACTGACAATAACTCTTTGAGACGAAGAATAATTTAAGGCACACCATTCTGTAAATTCTGGAAAGTGGAGGGTTTGCTCAATGGCGAAATAGTACAGGAAAGACCTGCACACATTCAACACATCGTTTCCCTGCGAGTGGTGATACCACAACCTTTCTTTACTATCAGACACACTTCCCACAGAGAGGAAAGGGTCACAGACATTCCTATCTCTATCAACTAGGAACTCTTCCTTATCATCTACAACTTGACCCGACACCTGAACCTCTTTTCTCCGGTCCATTACTGAATTTCACACTGGTAACTTGTAGGAGGAATTAAAGAATTACTGGGCTTCAGTGTTACCTGGTTTACTGTGGCGGCACGTGCTCGAAGCGTGTCTGCACTTGCTGAATAGGAGCCAAAAACTGACAGATGGAAGCTTCCAGACAGGCCGGTCCTTTTCACTGGTCCCGAGCAAATAAAATAACAATGATAGAGGTCAACCCTTCGCTTTTATAAGCCTTTTTATTCTTGGAGCCTATCATCATTCGCCACATGGAAGATCATTTATTCTCCGTAACTACCACTTACTATCCACCGCGCATCTTTCTTCTCCGGATCCATTACCCACCGTTGATCTAATCCTTCGTAAAATCCTGGCCCTCGAATCGCGTGCCACGTATCCTTTTCCGTCGAGCGCCTTGGCGATAAACACCGTGTAAGTCTCCGTCCCGGAATCGCTCATGACCATAGATGTAACGTGCCTTCTTCCTCCACCATTGGATCAAATGCCACGTCCCACATTCTGCTGAGCCTTCCGACTTTAACCATCGTGCAACTCTGAGTCCCGGACTCACCCTCATCCGTCGATCTGATACATCTTTATAGGTGGGTCATTGGATCATGTGGCACCCACCGAATTCTGCTGGGCTTCTCCGCTTTAACCATCGAGCAAGTTTGATCAACGGAATTGCTTCTAACCGTCGATGCGATATGCCTTTAATCGCGCACCATCGGATCATCATCCATGTACCCAATTCCGTTGGGCCATTCGGGGTTATCCATCATGCAAGTTCGATCTCCGGAATCCGTAATAGTCGTCGATCCACTCCACTGTTGATCCTCGGCCGTCCAATTATCCGACACATACCCATTCCGCTGGATTCCTTGTGGCTTATCCCTCATGCGATTTCACTCCGCGGACTCCATAATGGCCGTCGATTTATTCTACCTCTGATCTTCGGCCGTCGGATTGACCACCACATACCCATTCTGCTGGATGCCTTGGGGCTTATCTGCCGCGCGGCTTCTGGTTTACGGAATCAATCACATCCATCGATGTGATGCGATTATGTCCCCCACCGTCAGATCGAGTGGATTATTCATGATTCTGTCAGCCTCCCTTCCCTTAACTGACACGTGCTTTCACAGGGCAGATCTATTGTGAACCGTGGATCTGCTTGGGACCACTTCACAACCTTTGATCTGTGCAGCGGGTTAAAGGGTCGAGCTTCTCTTATCCCCCTCGCATGTTTTGAAGGGCGGAGGGATCATTAGCCATTGATTTTCTTCTTTCCATCCTCGCGGCCTAGGATCTTTGGCAACCTGATTGACATTTAGACCTTCATCATACTCATATACTATATCCTTTGACCAAATTGCTCAAAAAACATTATTTTTTCTCCACCATGGTTTCATTATCCTTGGTCAAATAGAGGTGTTAACACTTATATCCAAACTTGGAAGCCAACTCTTCCATCATACGATTCTGAAAGTGCGAGCCATGGTCAGTGACAAGCTCTCTTGAAATCCCGAACCTAGAGATGATTTGGTTGAATACGAAGTGGGCGGTTGTCTCACCGTCAGATTTTACTGTAGGCATTGCCTCATCCCATTTCGTGAATTAATCAACAGCCACAATGATATGATGGTGCCCCCCAACTGAAGCTGGGTTGCAATCCATAAAATATGGCCCCCACTTGGTGAAGGGACCGACGGTGATAATAGGGTGTAACGGGGCAGGCTTCGAGCGCATGTTACGTGTGAACACCTGGCAAGGGTGGCACCTCTTGACCGCTTCAATACAATCTTTGAAGATCGACGGCCAGAAATATCCTGCTCTCAAAATATTTTGGGCTGTAGCAAGCCCAGATAAATGACCACCACACGCCCCTTCATGGCAATCATTAAGCACTACCTCAGCCTCATCATGAGTTAAGCAACGTTGCAAAAGGGAATCTAGTCCACGGCGGTACAAAGTATTGTCCACTATGAGGTATTTCTTGGAAACGTGACGTAATCGACGTCGCTCATCTCGCGAGAGGTGAGTAGGGGTCTTCTGTGTTTGCAAATATACTATGATATTACCATACCATGGGTCAGCCATTGAGATCAAGAAAATGTGCTCATCAACAAACGTATCTTCACATGCCGACTCCTCAGCCTCGCTCGAAAAATCTGATATGAGCTCTGCAAAGATTAAATATTTCTTCGATTTTGCCGAAACAAACTCGAGATCAAACTCTTGTAGAATGACAATCCATTTATTATATTTTCCCCCAATCATCCTACGTGTGAGGATAAATTGAAATGGATTGACATGGGCAACAACCAAAGTTTGGCGAAGGAGAATATAATGTCTCAAACGCTGCACTGCATGGACGGTGGCTAAGGAAAGCTTCTCTACATGAGAATACCGAATCTCTGCGTCAATAAGGTTTCAGCTCAGATAGTATATGACATGCTCCTGGAGCTCCTCATCCTCTTGAACCAAAACCATCCCAATCGTCTCTAAAGACGCGGCCACATATAATAGGAAAACACGGCTATAATTCGGAGGACTAATCACCGGGGCCGATGCTAGGGCTCTCTTAAGTGCATCGAAGGACTCCTGGGCTCACTCATCCCATTCAAAGGGAGTATCCTTCTTCAGGAGACGCATGAAACCTCTAGTCAAATTGGCGAAATTGACAACAAATATTCGTAGGAAGTTTGCCATGCCTTGCAAACACTGAAGATGACGAATATTTCACGGGGGAGACAACTAAAGTATTGCCTCCACTTTCAAGGGGTCGTCTCTTATACCCTCTTTCGAAACGATAAATCCTAACAGACGACCTGATTTCACACAAAAGATGCACTTATGAGGGTTTAATCTAACAGCATAATGCCAGCATCTTTCGAACACCAATATCAAGTGATAAGAATGACACATCCTCATACGAGAATGAGTAGCGAGGTCATCCAAAAATACTTCGATAATGGACTTGAGATCATGGAAAATCAAGGTCATCGCCCGCTGAAAGGTAGCTCCGGCGTTTTTAAGGCCGAAAGGAATTTTTCGATACGCAAATGTTCCCCAAGGACAAATAAATGTGGTCTTATGTTGGTCCTCAGGTTTAATTTGAATCTGATTATATCCGGAAAAGCCGTCCATAAAGGAGAACACCTCGCTACCCGCACACTCATCCAAAATCTGATCTATAAACGGTGTGGGGAAGTTATCCTTAGGACACGCACGATTTAAATCAAGGAAATCAGTGCATATACGGATCGCTCCTTGCTTCTTATCCACCGAAACGGGGTTTGAAACCCACTCCATCCAGGGAACGGGATAGATGAAACCAGCTTTCAATAGTTTCTCTATCTCTGCCTTTATGGCGGGTGCTTTCCTAGGATTTACCGCGCGTAAACGCTGCCGAACAGGATTCGTGTTGGGGTAAGTCTTAATTTCGTGTTCGATAATCCGAGGGTCAATCCCTGGCATCTCATCATAAGACCAAGCCAAAACATCACGGAATTCCTTGAACAGCTTGGTATACTCACGAATCTCATCTTGGGAACAATCCGCCCCAATGTACACATTCTCAACTGTACCAGGGTTGCGAGAGATGTTGATAGGCATAGTTGACGATATGTTTGCCATGTTTCCATCAGCCATTTGACCAGGAGAGCTTAATGGAATCATGGGCCTACCAACTTTCTTTCTAAGAATCTTCCTATAATCCTCATGCTCCAAAAGGTCAAACTCTGGAAGGAAATATGATCTATGGTGGAGTTCCTCCCATGGCGGCTCAACTCCCGACATAGCCTCGACGATCGCTTCATCTGAAGGGAAAATCGTATCAAGGAAATCGTGGGCATGAGAAGACTATACTACCCATGCGGGCAGCACATAGGGGTCTTCTTCCTCTGTCCGTGAAGAAGAAGAACAAGGCTCTGCAGCAGATTGAAGATTAGCTTGGTAAGCTATCATGGCTGCAGGCAACGGCACACTCGTCTCAGTGGCCTCACTCTAAGGACTCGGCGATGGAAGGATCCAAGGATCTCCCATATGATTTGTGCAAAAAGGAACCGATCTCATAGACATGGAGGCACCATTGAAACTAGCTCCTATCATGAGGACGAGTGCAGGACAACTAAAGGTTCCCATAAGGGAAGGATACATACCTACACCGACACTCCCAGTTTCCAGCTGGGAATGTTCAACTTTCGGAACCAAATCTTCCGAAGATGCACTAACAGGTGGATTCTTGAATGACATCTGATCAATCGTCACAATCTTCCCATTATGAGGAAAGCATACAACGCGAAATATGGAAGACGCAACGGCTTACATACTATACATCCAATTCCTTCCCAGTAAGAGATTGTAGTCAAGGGGCGCATCAACCACCTCGACCTCTATCACAACGGTCTTCCCTCCCAAACAGACTTTAAGAGAAGGAAGGATCCCATGCGGCCTAAACGATCTCTCATCAAAAGCAGTTAACATGGTCGTAGACTTTGACAACTCAGGAGAACCAAGACCCTTCCAACAAGACAAAGACATCACAGAAGCAGCAGTGCCCTTGTCAATAACAGTACACTTGACGATCATATTAAGAAATTCTACATGCACCAAAAGGGACACATAGTAGGGAAAGCGAGGCTGATGTCCTGCGGTTTCAAATTTGATCACTGAGGAAGAATCATCCCCATTCACACCAAGAGCGGAAAGTAAAGCCTTCCTTTGCGACGGACAACTCTGAAGCACTTCCAATGCAGACATCGCACAAGGAGTATGACCCAAGTCCTCGACAACTGAATAGTTCTAGGCGGCTCGAGCATTTGGATTATGCCCCGAACGCTTAAGTACCCCCTTAGGAATGCGAGGTGCAGCTTCAGGCTTATCCACAGGTTTCTCAATATGCAAAGGGGTTCCTGGTGGATCAGGTTCTTTGCCTGGGTTGGGTTGTGATGAAGAATAATCTTTCGCACACATCACAAATTTTGCGGTACGGACCATATTAATGCACCCACTACCACTAGTTTCAGGTGGATCTTCATCACTAGATTGATCATGGGACTTCGAGTTCATATTTTGGTTATGCGGTAAAGGGTTCGTTAACACAGCTGGGCCCTGTGCTATGAACTTCGAAGCTTCATCCATCCTAGGGCACAAGTAAGTGAGGTGATCGTCCTTACAAAGCTTGCAAGGAAACTTAACCTTACGCTTATTCTGCTTGTCCCCCCCAGCATTTTTATTGTTCTTGTCATTATTGTTGGCATTCTCATTTTTATTCCCACCCTTCTTATTATTGTTTTTACCCTTTTTTCTATTCCGTCTGGATTGCTGGTTACCCTTCTGGTCGGACGATTGCACAGCAAGTACATTCGCCGTTTGGGCGGGCTGAGACGAAGCCGTAGCTTGTCCCGAGGCAGATTGGTTGATTGACAATTGAGAAACTTGTTTCACAACCGAACCTGCAGGTTTCTTACTTGCACTACCCACAATGCCATTGGCATGTGGTCCAGGTTTGACCTCGGGATCGAAACTAGAATGAGGGGCATTAGGTATAATCTCATATAACAAACCAGACTGAGCATAGATCAAGTCTAGTTCCTACGCCCTAAATATGGCTTGTTCCTCATTCTGCACTCCGGATGTGGAAACATCCTTCGCGATATGTGGCAATAAATATTTGAGGAACCACTCAAGGAGGAATTCCGGCGGTATAAAGGCTTTGATTAATCTCTTCCGTCTAAGCCACTCCTGAATATGATCAGAAATACGGGTGGCCTTATCTTGCCGAAATGTCGACAAGAGTTCAGTACCAACATCATATCATACCGGTAGCTAGAAGTGATTAAGGAAATTCATCGCAAGGTCGTCGAACAAAGTAAAGGCACCCCTAGGTAACTCTATATACCATTTTTCCGCAGGCCCTGTAAGGGTGCATTGAAATAGTCTCAAACGGACTGAGTCCTGATGCAATGAATTGGAAGAGCACCATAGGTGGAATGTCGTAACATGTTCACTCAGATCCTCTCCTGGTTTGCCTTCTAACTTAGGTATGTCCGAAGGAATCTTGGTAGGGACAGCCGGCCAAGTCGGGTCATGAGCCACAGGATCGTTCGTAAGTCTCGATAAGTCAGGTAAATTGAGTGTCACGAGGAAGGGGATCTTAGCATGATGAGGTTTAGGGACCGCTCCATGGTTCATATAGGATTGATTACCACCATGACCTTGGCCATAGTGAACTCCTCCTGTATGACCTGTATAGGGTGGCGTGGAAGTCGCATAATGAGGTGGACCTTGACTAGTAGGAGCTACAAAGCCATAGTTGGGAGAGTAAGCAGGTTGTGAATACCCGCCTCCGTAAGGTAAAGAGACCTGTCCATACTGCGCCCCATAGTAGGGTCCATAGGTCACCGCTTGCGATGCCCCATGAGACACTCCATAGGTAGGAATATACATTCCGGAAGTAGGAATATACATACCGGAAGTAGGGATATATGTCGAGGAAGTAGCAACCTGAACTCTAGAAACATGAACATAACCTCCCGAAACTATGGGTGGTATGTAGGCTTGAGACACAACTAGTCTAGTAACCACAGTACGGATCTGACTCATAGCTACGTGCCGACTCGAAGGACCACGAGATTAAGGTGGAGGGTTTGCATTTGAAAAACTCGTAAGTGAGGACGAAGGAATCTCTATAAGAAGATATGTGCTAGTGCCTATCGTCACTCGTCTAGAACCTGGTATCGCTATGGGATCACTAACTCTAGACCTAGAAGGTATATAAGATGTAGGTTCCACCACTGGGATGGAAGGTGCAATATGACTAGTACTCCCAAACCTCTCTGCAAGGTAAGGCATGGGAATGCCCCCAGGTATAGTGTTAGGATCAAAGTTGGATTCAACATGAAATGTCAAATCATGCATAGGAAAACCAGTGGTAACATAACCACCATAGCTGGTGCTAGGAGGGTCAAAGTGAGTCTCAGCATCATCCGGCATTCAATACCGGTATCGGGTCAATGGGGAATCTGGCCTAGAATGAGTAGGTCTATCATGTAAAGATCCTATCTGGGAAATAATGGGACCGATCTCAGCTAGGTCAGGTGAGGGATCGTATGTAGCTGTGTCAGGAATAATCTCTGAATGATCCTCCATGGTGTGTGAATCAATGTGTGACATAGCCCACCTGGACCGTCTAGGCCCCTCTCCCAAAGGAGGAGGAGAAGTGGAAGGCGGAAGTCCTGCTAACCGATGAGAATGGCGCGGAACCGCACCCGACTCCACAATGACTAAAAAAAAAAGCAAAGACTCTCTATTTACATCAACCCTACGCCAACTAGTGTGCACAGAGCAATCACTATAAAATCTAAATCCAATAGCAAGCAAACAAGGGATGGATAAGTGAGCTCCCGAATGTGGCCGGTATGTCTCGCCTAGGAGAGGCTTGAGAGGCCCTTGTCACCACAAGCGGAGGTTCGAAACCAATTATTGTGGCCCTCAGCTTCAACGCGTAAAGCGACTGTGCTGTCCGACCCCAACCTGGCAGGGACACATGCAGAATAACCTCTACACGTACCCCCTCGATATCCTAGGTAAGGTCACTAAGGTCACCTCGATATAATCAATGCTCAATCGGACAGTCGCAGACGGGATTGACCGTATGGGCAGGGTAGCAAAGCCCGAAACTCCCGAAAGAGCCCCTAGATACAAATACAATCCTGGCTATATCGCCGATGCTACACAGTTACCAACCAGGGGTTATCCCGGTCAACAACCGCTCACACTGCCTAGTGCTTGACTCCCTTTTGAGAGGAGCTTCCTCAGAACGCTGGTTATATAAAGGATTTCACACACTCCCTGGACAGACACCTAGTTGTTGTAGTTTAGTGATCTTGGAGAATTAACTTTCAATGAACTATTCCAAGATCCTAAAACCTAAGCTTGTTGGTGCACCTTAGAAAAGAAAAGAGTGTAATTCATTTTATTTAGCGTTGATTTTAGTTGGCTTTATTACTCAAAAAATAGGATATGGTCGTGCAACTAATGGTGTTATGACGCAACAAGAAGTAAAATGCACACCTAACAATCAATGCAAATGCATTGTGTCCATGAAAACAGGGTATGCATACTACGTGAATGCACAATTTCTTCTTCAAATGCTGAATGCAAATTTCCCTATATGAATTCCTAACTATTACTCCAAAGCAAATCTAGATCTAATGCAAGTACAATGCAAAATGCATAATGCAATGCATGACGATAAGCAAATATTTTTTGGATTTTTTGAAAATAAAGAGATACAAAAAGCAAAAAAATGACTCTAACCACCCTAGACTCTGTAAGCACACATAAATAGCATTCCAGCAAAGCACTAAGGCAAAAGGACTCTAATGCACTAATCTCAAACAAAAAATCAAAGATGCCATGACAAGAACTTTTCTAAAAGAAAAAATTTAGGCTAAAAAAAACGTTTCTGGTAAAAAACAGAGGTATTAACAGACTCAGGCAGTGCCAAAGGAGACTCAGCAACTAACAGCATTCACCCAGCAATCCACTATCTTCCACAAAAAGGTAAAAAACCAGGGTATACGCGACTGTGCGCAGTGAACCCGCGTGTATACGCGGAAATCCCAGGGGAAACCACATGTATACGTGACTGTAAGTAACAAACCCACGTACAGGAAGAAAAATATGCACAAATTCCAGGAAAACAGACAGGATGAGACTAAATTCACACCAATCAGGCTCTACCAGGCATACATGCCCCCATACCTGACACAGAAACAAGAGAGAGAGAGCAATTCAAATACATTGAATGCCAAGAGATCAACCCCCAAAGGACAATTACTAGGAACTCCCCAGCGGAGTCGCCAATTCTGTTACAGAGAGAAATTCCTATGGCTTGGGGTACCACAACAAATAGCTAGACTCCAGAAATCAATCTTTCCCAATATGCAATAGAAATAAAAGCATCTAACACTAAAGGATCGAACCTCGTACCTTATTCCGGACAGTTGAAGTAGATCCCCGTTGAGCTTTCCAATCTTCAGTTTGAATTGTTATAGCACGTCCTCAACAACAAGTAAACAATACAAGCATACTATATTTCATGGTGTTAGATATATTCTAGCATATATAATCAATAATGTATAAGCATTTGACATATTCCAATGGATGCAACATTCATTCAAATACACATTACTAGACAGGAAAAGATATTTCTATTAATATGAATCAAAGATTACAAGTGACAACCTCTGACGGCATGTCTACGAACCGGAGAAACTGAATCCCCCACTTGGGCATCCACCACCTCAATCCTCCATCACTCCGATAGCAAGCTCACTAACAAAGGCAAGCTTGGGAAGAACACAACAGTGCTCCAAAAGGACAAAGGGATGCAGACTCAAGTATAGTTCTGGCAACAATGGACTATAGTTTCGATACTCTCAATTCAGCTTTCAATGTCTCAATGGTTCCTTATATAGCTTTTCAAAGTGATACTGAAAGGTCGAATCTGTGCGATCTCAAGGCATATGGAAGGCCAGGAGTCATATGAGTCGGATCCAATTCAAGGAACACTCCAACAATTTTGGATTATGTACACATCCCGATGTACGCAACTATAGAGGGAATATCCGCGTATGTACGCGGTTATCAGGGAAAAGGCCGCGTATATCATTTTTCTAATGTTTTTAGGGATGGTCAATGATACATCAAAAGACAACAAATGGTCCATAGGGAATAATGAGTTTGCAGCGGGACAGGGGAAGGCCATACAATGTGTGATTCACCTAGTGTGGTGAAATCTGCTATAACAAGAACATCAACTGGAAGATGACTCTAAGGAACCAGTTTAAGAATGTAAAGATCCAAAATGAGGAGACCATCTAGTCATACTTGACAAGGGTCTCTCAGATCAAAGAACAACTGGAAAAAGTAGATGAAGAAGTGGAGAATGTAGAAATTGTGATGACAACCTTGAATGGTCTCCCTATGTCATGGTATTCTTTCATCCAAGGAATCTGTGCTAGGAAGAAGTTATTCAAGTTTAGTAGACTGTGGGAATAATGTACTAAAGAAGAATCTCGAATAGCAGCTCGAGAAGAAAATATGGGAAGTGAAGATCAAACTCTCACAGTACACTCCAGGAAAGGAACAAGGGAAAATCATCATCACCAAGGTAAGCATTCTCAACAGAAGAATAATCATGTAAGAAGGGATCCATCCAAACTTAGATGTTATACATGCGATGAAATAGGACACTTTGCTAGAATTTGTCCCATGAATAAGAATGGATCCAAGAAGAAGAAGAAATCCAAAAGAAGACATCTTGCTCACACTGTTGAGGATGATGATCCTCCTAGGAAGAGAGTAAAATAAGAAAGTGAAGACTCTTCAAGTGAAGAAGAATATGTTTTGATCTCCGCTCTCACGGGAACTGCCATTCATGGAAGCAAAGATTGGATTATTGACAGTGGGGCTTCCAAACACATGACAGGTTTCAAGGAATATTTTGAGAAACTATCTGAACATAATTCACCCCATAAGGTGAAGCTTGGGGAGGATTACCAATATCCCATAAAAAGGTAGTGATGAATCCTTCTACAATTTAGACTTTGGAAAGTCTATGAACATGAAGGATTTGTTGTTTGTACCAGGACTAAAGAAGAATCTTCTATCCATATCGGCACTGGTTGCAAAAGGCATGAGGTTTTCATTTGTAGATGGCCAAGTTCTCATGTGGTCAAGAGGAAAGACTATTGATGATTCAATGATAATTGGAGAACAAGAAGGAGGATTATACAAATTGAAGGGCCATCCAGAACAATCTTTGGTCCATGACTTAGTAGAGCCAAATGAACTTTGGCATAGAAGGCTTGCACATGTGCACTACAGAGCACTACCACTTGCAAGCAAATCTTTTGAAGGTCTTCCATAAATTCAAGAAAAACATGAAGGGTTCTACAAAGGATGTGCAAAAGGAAAGAACACAAAGAAGACATTTCCAAGTAGCGAGAGCAAAGAAAAAGGAATCTTGGAAATAATCCACTCCGATGTATGCGAACCAATGTCATCAAGTTCACTAACCAGGTATGTATACTATGTTTCTTTCATTGATGACTTTTCTAGGAAGACATGGATTTATTTAATGAAGAACAAAGATGAAGTATTCAGCAAGTTCAAGGAATTCAAAGCCTTGATAGAGAACCACACAGAAAAGAATATCAAGAATTTTCGATCATATAATTGCAGAGAATTCACATCAAATGAATTCAAAGACTTATGCAAAGAATCAGGGATTAAGAGGGAGTTATCCACTCCATATAATCCACAACAGAACGAGGTTGCAGAAAGGAAGAATAGAAATATCATGGAAACTGCAAGAGCAATGCTTAATGATCAGGATCTTCCCATGCATCTATGGGCAGAAGCTGCCAGAACAGTGGTGTATGTATAGAACCGTACTCCACACAGAGTACTCAAGAAAAATACTCCTGAAGAAGTCTTCTTCGGTAAGAAACCAGAAGTCAGCCATCTAAGAATATTCGGCTGTCTAGTGTACATACACATTCCGAAAGAAAAGGCGACAAAATTAGAACATTCAGTAAAGAAGGGTATATTTGTAGGATACTATGAAATCTCGAAGGCTTACAGAATATATTTCCCAGGATTCAAGAAGATCGACACCAGTGGGGATGTAACATTTGATGAAGACACAGCTTACAACAAATCCAGAAAGAGACCTGGTGAAGAACCTCTAGAAGTAGAAGCACCCAGAATTCATGACACAACCAT
The DNA here is from genome assembly GCA_001517045.1 of Pseudotsuga menziesii. Lineage (NCBI taxonomy): Eukaryota > Viridiplantae > Streptophyta > Pinopsida > Pinales > Pinaceae > Pseudotsuga > Pseudotsuga menziesii. The sequence goes on along the minus strand of LPNX010755853.1, from coordinate 61,648 downwards.
GAACGAAGAAACTCAAGAAGAAGATCTAGAATTTGAAGAGCCACAAGAACCTGTAGATCCACCTCAAGAGAAAAATACTCACAAGAGGAAACCTGCTTGGGTACAGGAAGTTATCCAAGGTGCAGAAAGATATGGGACTCCAAAAGAGAATCACAGAGAAAGAAGGATAACCAGATCCTGCTTCGGATATGTAGCTTTACTATGTGACTTTATCAATAAAGAACCTTCCAATTATGAAGAAGCGGCAGAACAGAAAGAATGGAAGGATTCTATGATCAAAGAGTATCAATCGATCATGAATAGTGATGTTTAGGATGTTGTCCCAAGACCAGAAGGGAAGTCGGTTGTAACTTCGAAATGGATCTACAAGATCAAGCATGTTATAGATGGTAGCATAGAAAAATATAAGGCAATATTTGTGGCTCGTGGTTTCTCATAGAAAGAAGGAATATATTATGAAGAAACCTTTGCACATGTAGCCAGATACACTTCCATCAGATCAGTACTTTCTTTGGCTATAGTAATGAAATGGAAGAAACACCAAATGGATGTCAAGACTGCTTTCTTGAATGGTGTAGTGGATGAGGAAGTGTATGTAGAACAGCCACTCGGTTTTGAGACACATGATAGGGAGTCTCATGTGTGTAGATTGAAGAAATTCCTGTACATTTTGAAACAGGCACCCATGACGTGGTATGGTAGAATTGACATCTTTCTATCCAGTTTGGGCTTTACCAAAAGTAAAGAAGATTCCAACCTTTACTACAAGGTTGAAGATGGCAACCTAGTGATGCTACTACTGTATGTAGATGATATGTTTGTAACAGGTATGGATGGGTTGATTGCTGATATGAAGAGAAATATTTTTGCCGAGTTCGAAATGAAGGACTTAGGTATGATGCATTATTTTCTAGGCATGGAGGTGTGGCAAAATGCGGATGGAATCTCCCTCGGACAAGGGAAGTATGTAGTAGAGATCCTGAATAGGTTTGGGATGATGAACTGCAAGGACATGACCACATATGTGGCATTGAACCTAAAGCTATTGAGTGATGCTTCATCAGAGACGGTTGATGCTATGATGTATCGTCAAATGATTGGGTCCTTGATGTACGTGATGAACATGAGACCAGATATTTTCTTTGCTATGAACACCTTGAGCCAGTTCTTGACAAATCCTAGATATGTTCACTTGATTTGCTGCAAAGCATATTCTGAGGTACTTGAGGGGTACAATTGATTATGGGATCAAGTATGAGGTGAATCAAAAGATTAACCTAGAGGGTTATGTTGATTCAGATTGGGCAGGAAATGCCATCGATAGGAAGAGCACTTCAGGGTGTTGCTTTAGTATGGGATCAGGTATGATCTCTTGGTTTAGCAGGAAGCAATCCTGTGTGGCACTGAGTATAGCTGAAGCAGAGTATGTCGTAGCTTGTTCAGTTAGTTGTGAGGCAGTATGCATGAGGAAGCTACTGTTTGATTTATTTGATCTCTAGATGGATGATACTTGTATACATTGTGACAACTAGAGTTGTGTGAAGTTGTCAGAGAATCTGGTGTTCCATGATAAGTCGAAGATCAAGTATCACTATATCATGGATATGGTGCAGAGGGGAGCAGTGAAGCTCTAGTATGTTGTGACATATGAAAAGATAGCTGATGTGTTGACAAATACATTGACTAGGGTGAAGTTTGAGTACTTCAGGGAGAATCTTGGTGTTCTCCAGATCGAGGTTCCCTCCAAGGGGAAATGATGAGACCTAGAGCCATTCTGACATGGTGAGAGGATTGGTTCCTTCCATGGTTAGATGTAAGGGCTGAGCCATTCTATCATGGTGAGAGGATTGGTTCCTTCCATGCCAGATGTGAGTGTTGAGACATTCTAATGTGACTATAGGATTGGTTCCTACATGATTAGAAGTAAGCGTTGAATGCCATTCTTGGAATGGAGGCACCTGGTCGGTTACCAGGAAAGCTCAGTTTGGGACTCAGGGCCATTTTGATGTGACTGTAGGATTGGTTCCCACAATATTAGATGTGAGTGTAGATCCCTTCTAACATTGGTTGTCAGATGTAAGTGCAGAACCCTTTCGACATGAAGGATTGGTTCTTTGCATGGTCGAATATAAGTGCTGAGCCTTTCTGACATTGGTTGTCAAATGTAAGTGTAGATCCTTTTGGCATGAAGGATTGGTTCCTCACATGGCTGAGTGTAAGTGTTGATCCTTTCCGACATTGGTTGATGGATGTGAGTGCTGGGCCTTTTTGACAGGGTTGTGGGAGGTGTTCCCACATGGTCAACTATGAGTGTTGGGCGTGCCTTTCTGATATGATTATAGGATTGGTTCCTACATGATCAGATATAAGTGTTGGGCAGGCCATTCTGACTTAGGGTCAGATATAAGTGCTGGAAGAAGACCTACATGGAGGCTAGGCCTACAACTAGCATGAAAAAGGGATGGCTATGTAGAACTTCATGTGATGAGAAGAATCATAAGATAGCACCCGTGATGATACAGTGATGATGATCCAGCAGTGATGATCTAGATCGAGGGATGATATAGATCTAGTGATGATGCTCCAAAGATGATCCAGATCGAGGGATGATCTAGATCCAATGATGATGATCCAGATCGAGTGATGATTTGGATCCATTGATGATGATCCATATCAAGTGATGATCCAGATCCAGTGATGATGATCCAAATCGAGTGATGATTCAGATCCAGATGAAGATGACTTGCAGATGAATATGACTTGAAGATAGAGATGACTTGAAGGTGAAGACGATGAGGACTTGATGATGATCCAGATGATATAGAGAAGAAGACTTGTGCTGATAAATTGTGTCAAGAGAATAACTTCCTAGTTAAGAGGGAGTCTTGATGTAATTGTAACTTTGGAATGTATTCACTTGTATTTCTTATGTATTGTAACTCGATGTTTATCCCGGGATGTATTTGCAATGTACTTGATTCATTTCATGCCACAATGTTCTGATCGGGAGTTTCTATAATGTAAACAAGTCATGTCAAGTCAAGGTGGGTAACCCTCCTATTGTCTAAGGGTTAAACTCCCTGCAGTTTCATGGCACTAGGGTTATTAGACTCACCTAGTGAGTTCTTCCCTAGTTGGGTTTAGTCAAGTCGGAAATTAGTATAAATAGAGAGCTAGCCTCTCTATTTATCACACACTCACTCACACTCACTTCTAATGCATAGCTGAGGAAGAGGAAGACACTGGGGCAAGGAAGAAAGAAGGTTACTGTTGTTGGGAGATCATCTTACTATTTTGGGTTTTACTTTGGTGATGATTCTATCTCTGAGGAAGTTGCGGGGTTTTCTCCATTTATGGTTTCCCCAAGGAAAAACACTGTGTTCATTGTCTCTTGTGTTTGATTGATGTGCTTGTTGTTCTCTCAGTTAAATATCCTAATGTTATGCTAGCTTAATGTTAAAAATCTAACAAAATGGAAAATGACAGCAAATGTGTGAGCCAGATTGCGTGAAATAAAATGATTTACAAAAAAATGAGGGCACTACCCTTGACATCGAGCCACAACAGTGGTGGAGGAAAGATGGAAATGAATCTGATGTAGCGGCGACTAGAAAAAGAAGAATGAGCCATAATGACAACCGAAAACTGAAAGTTAGAGCCGCTACGATGGACAGAAAGTGAAGTTCAAGCTGTTATGGCGCCAGAAGAGAAAGGAAGTTCAAGCTACTATGACAATGGAAGAGCAAGGAAGATCGACCCGCTATGGCAACAGGTGAGAAGGGAAGAAGGAGCTACTATTACGGTGGGTGAAAAAGGAAGACAGAGCCACAATGACGGTGGGTGAAAAAGGAGGAAGGATCCAACAAAGTGACGGGTGGAAGGGGAAGATGGAACTACCATGTTGAAGGAACTGTGTAATTCTTGCCGAAAGAGATGTTTGAAAGGAATTTTAGCAGGTTTTTTAGTGAGCTCTGTAAGGGCAAAAAAATGGAAAACTACAGCAAGTGTGTGTGCCAGATTGTGTGAAATCAAAGGATTTAGAAAATAAAATGAAGGGCACTTCCCTCAACATCGAGCCACAATGGCAGTCAGAAATTGAAAGTCAGACCCGCTACGACGGATGAAAAAGTGAATTTCGAGTGGCTACGATGGCAACAGAAAAAGGAAGATCAAGCCGCTATGGAGGCGAGTGAGAAGGAAAGAAGGAGCCGCTATGGTGGAAATTGGAGAAGGAAGATGAATTCATAGCTGCAGTAGGTGGAAAAGGAGGAAGGAGTTGACAAAGCGACAAGTGGAAGAGGAATATGGAGCCGCCATGTTGGAGGAAATGTGGAATTCTCACCAAAACAGAGTTTTTATAGGGATTTTGGTAGGTTTTTAAGTGATATCTGTAGCGGTAGAAAAATGGAAAATAGCAGCGAATGTGTGTGCCAGATTGTGTGAAACTAAAATATTTACAAAAAAAATGAGGGCGATGCCCTCGACATCGAGCCACAATGGTGGCAGAGGAAAGATTGAAATGGAGCACAACATAGTGGTGGCCAGAAAAAGAAGAATGAGGCACTACGATGGTTGGAAACTGAAAGTCAGACCCTCTACGATGGACATAAAGTGAAGTTTAAGCCGCTATGGCTGCGAAAGAGAAAGGAAGACTGAGCTTGTATGATGGTGGGTGAGAAGGAAAGAAGGAGCTTCTACGGCAGTAGGTGAAAAAGGAAGATGGAGCCGCAACGGTGGTGGGTGGAAAAGGAGGGAGAAATTGACAAAGAAATGGGTGGAAGAGGAATATAGAGCTTCCATGTCGAAGTAAAATGTGGAACTCTCCCTGAAATAGATTTTTGACAGGGATTTTCACAGGTTTTTCAGTGAGATCTGTAGGGGCAGAAAAATAGAAAATGGCAGCGAATGTGTGTCCCAGATTGCGTGAAATCAAAGTGTTTAGAGAAAAAAATGAGGGTGCTTCCCTCGACATCGAGATGCAATGACATCAGAGGAAATATGGAAACGGAGTCAACATAACGATGGCTAGAGAAATAAGAACGAGTCGCAATGGCGGTCAAAAACTGAAATTCAGAGCCGCTACGATAGACAAAAATTGGAGTTTGGGTGGCTATAGTGGAGGAAGAGAAAGGAATATCGAGCCACTAAGGCGGCAGGTGAGAGGAAAAGAAAGATATACTACAGTTGTGGGTGAAAAAGCAAGACAGAGCCGCAATGGCGGTGGGTGGAAAAGAGGGAAGGAGACGAAGCGATGGGTTGAAGAGGAAGATGGAGCCACCATGTCAGAGGAAATGTGGAATTCTTTTCGAAACAGAGTTTTGAGAGGTATTTTGGCCAGTTTTTCAGTGATATCTAAAGGGGCAGAAAAATGAAAAATGACAGCAAATGTGTGCACCAGATTGCACAAGATCAAATGATTTACAAAAAAAATGAGGGCGCTTTCGTCGACGTCGAGCCGCAACAGCGACGGAGGGAAAATGGAAACGGAGCCAATGTAGTGGTGACTATAAAAAGAAGGACGACCCACAATGATGGTTGAAAACTGAAATTCAGAGCCACTATGGTGGACGAAAAGTAAATTTTGAGTGGCTACAGTGATGGAAGAGAAAGGAAGATCGCGCCGTTATGATGGAAGGTGAGAAGGAAAGGAGGAGCCGCTACAGTGATGGGTGAAAAAGGAATACGACATTGCAATGATGGTGGGTGGAAAAGGAGGAAGGAGATGACAAAGCGATGGGTGGAAGAGGAAGATGGAGCAGCCATCTCAGAGGAAATGGGGATTTCTCACCGAAACAAAGTTTTCACAGGGATTTTGGCAGGTCTTTCTATGACATCTGCAAGGGTAGAAAATTGGAAAACAGTAGCAAATGTGTGCACCATATTGTGTGAAATAAAAGGATTTACAAAAAAAATGAGGGCACTTCCCTTGACATCGAGCTGCAACACTGGTGGAGGAAATATGGAAATGATGTCGACGTAGCAGCGGCTAGAAAAAGAAGATTGAGCCGCAATGGTGGCAGGAAACTGAAATTCAGAGATGCTATGGTAGATGAAAAGTGAAGTTTGAGTCGCTAAAATGGTGGAATAGAAAGGAAGATCGAGCTGCTATGATGGTGGGTGAGAAGGAAAGAAGGAGCTTCTACAGTTGTGTTAGGTTTTCAACATTCAAGCTAGCATTATGTTAGGATCTTTAACTGAGAGAACAACAAGTACAACAATCAAACACAAGAGACAATGAACATAGTTGTTTTTCTCAGGGAAACCATAAATGGAGAAAACCCCACAACTTCCTCAGAGATAGAATCAACACAAGAGGTAAAACCACAAAACAGTAAGATGCTCTCCTGACAGCAGTAACCTTATTCTTGTCTAGCCCCAGTGTCTTCTCCTTCCTCAACTATGCACTACACTTGAGTGTGTTTGTGATGTGTGCTAAATAGAGATTCCAACTCTCTATTTATAATAATCTAGGCATGACTAAAACCCTACTAGGGCCAACCTCTCCTAGGAGAGTCTAATAACCCTAGTGCCTTGGAATTGCAGGGACTTTAACCCTTAGACAATAGGAGGGTTACCCATAATGACTTGACATGACTTGTTTACATTATTTATTCTCCTGATCGAAACATCGGGGCATGAAATAACATGATAACATCCTGGAATAAACATCGGGTTACAATAGATAATAAATACAAGTGAATACATTTTGAAGTTACAATTACGTCAACACTCCCTCTTAACTAGGAAGGTATTCTCTCGACACAATTTTCATCACTGGTATTCTTCTCTAGATCTTCTTGTCATGTGCATATCCAATTCATCTTTATCTTCATGCCATCTTCTTTTCTGGATCTGGATCATCACTCGATCTGGATCATCATCACTTGATCTGGGTCATCATAACTGAACATCATCATTGGATCTGGATCATCACTATTGGATCTGGATCATCACTCGATCTAGATCATCACTATTGGATATGGATCGTCACTCAATTTGGATCATCACTGTTGGATCTAAATCATCACTTGATCTGGATCATCACTTAATCTAGATCTCTCGGAGTCATCATAATTGGATCTGTATCATAGCTCAATCTGGATCTCCTCTGGTCATCATCATATGTGCTATCTCATGATTCTTCTCGTCATAGGAAGTTCTACAAATCCAACCTTATTTCATGCTGGGTGTATGCCTACCTCCTCGTTGGTCTTTGGTAGCCCTTACATCTGACCTACTCGTCAGAATGGCCAGCACTCACATCTGACCTACTCGTCAGAAAGGTGGTAGCCCTTATATCTAATGATGTAGGACCTAATCTTATAGTCACATCAAAATGGTCACCACTCACATCTGACCTACTCGCTAGAAAGGCAATATCCCTTACATCTATGTAGGAGCTCATCCTACATCAGAATTGCCAACACTCGCATCTGACCTACTAGTTAGAAAGGCATGCACTCACATATGACCTGGTAGGAAACAAATCCTACACCCTTGTCAGAATGGCCCCCAGTCCCAGACTGAGCTGCCTATTAATAGACCAGGTGCCTCCACTCTCTCGGAGAGTGGCAGTAGCCCTTACATCTGACCTACTCATCAGAATGGCCAGCACTCACATCTAACATGGGAGGAACCTAATCCTTTAGCCATGACAGAATGACTTAGCCCTTATATCTGACCTACTCGTCAGAATGGCTCTTTCAGTCTTAGACTGAGCGTTCCTGGTAACTGACCAGGTACCTCCATTCCCATAATGGTAGTCAACAAGCATATATAACATGGAAGGAACCAAATCCTCTCACCATGACAGAATGGCTTAGCCCTTACATCTGACCTGCTCGTCAGAATGGCTATGGGACTCGTCATTTTCCCTTGGAGGAAACCTCTATCTGGAGAACACCAAGCTTCTCCCTGAAGTACTCAAACTTCACCCTAGATAATGGCTCGTCAACACATCAACTATTTGTTCCTCTTTCATGACATATTGGAGCTTCACTGCTCCCCTCTACACCATATCCCTGATATAGTGATACTTGATCTCGATATGCTTCGATTTGTCATGGAACACTTGATTCTCTGACAACTTCACGCAACTCTGGTTGTCACAATGTATACAAGTAGCATCTATCTAGAGATCAAATAAATTAGATAGTAGCTTCCGTAGCCATACTGCCTCACAACTAGCTAAACAAGCTACGACATACTCTGCTTCAGTTGTACTCAGTGCCACACAATATTGCTTCCTGCTAAACCAGGAGATCACACCTAATCCCATACTGAAGCAACACCCTGAAGTGCTCTTCCTATCGATGGAACTTCCTACCCAATCTGAATCATCGCTCAATAGCTTCAGTTTCAATGCCATAGGTGTGGCCATAGCCTTGCAGTCCATCATCCCAAACCTCTTCAGGATCTCTACTGCATAATTCCCTTGTCTAAGGAATATTCCATCTGCACTCTGCCACACCTCCATACCTAGAAAATAATGCATCATACCCAAGTCCTTCATCTTGAACTCGGTAGCAAGCTTTCTCTTTGTATCATCAATCAACCCATCCATACCTATCACAAATATATCATCTACATATAGTAGAAGCATCATTGGGTTTCCATCTTCAACCTTGTAGTAAAGGTTGGAATCTTCTTTACTCTTGGTAAAGCCCAAACTAGATAGAAAGCTGTCAATTCTGCCGTACCATGTCCTGGGTGCCTATTTCAAACCGTGTAGGGCTTTGTTCAATCTGCACACATGAGACTCCTTATCATGTGTCTCAAAACTGAATGGTTGTTCTACATACACTTCCTCTTCTACTACATCATTCAAGAAAGCAGTCTTGACATCCATCTAGTGTATCTTCCATTTCATCACTGCAGCCAGAGAAAGTACTAATCTGATGGAAGTGTACCTGGCTACAGGTGCAAATGTTTCTTCATAATCTATTCCTTCTTTCTGAGAGAAACCCCGAGCCACAAATCTTACCTTATATTTTTCAATGCTACCATTTGCAGCATGCTTGATCTTATAGATCCATTTGGAAGTTACAACTGACTTCTCTTCTGGTCTTGGGACAACATCCCAAACATCATTCTTCATGATCAATTGATATTCTTTGATCATAGCATCCTTCCATTCTTTCCGTTCTGCTACTTCTTCATAACTGGAAGGTTCTTTATCAATGAAATCACATAGTAATGCTACATACCCAGAGTAGGATCTAGTCCTCTTTCTTTCTCTGTGATTCTCTTCTAGAGCCCCATATCTTTCCGCGGCTTTGATAATTTCTCGTACCCAAGCGGATTTCCTTTTATGAGGACTCTTCTCCAGAGGTGGATCTATAGGTCTTTGTGGTTCTTCAAATTCTCGATCTTCTTCTTGAGCTTCTTCATTCATGGTTGTATCATGAACTCTCGGTGCTTCTGCTTCTTTAGATTCTTCAGCAAGTTTCTTTTTGGATTTGTTGTAAGCTATGTCTTCATCAAATGTCACATCCTTGCTGATGTCAATCTTCTTGAATCCTGGGAAGTATATTCTGTAAGCCTTCAAGCTTTCACAGTATTCCACAAATATACCCTTCTTTCCTGAAGGATCTAATTTAGTCCTCTTCTCCTTTGGAATGTGTATGTACACTGGATAGCCGAATATTCTGAGATGGCTGACTTCTGGTTTCTTACCAGAGAAGACTTCTCTAGGAGTCTTGTTCTCAAGTACTCTGTTTGGAGTACGGTTCTATACATACACCACTGTTTGGGGGAGCTTCCACCCAAAGATGCATAGCAAGGTCTTGATCATGAATATTCCATGATAGTTCTATTCTTCCTTTCTACAATCCCATCATGTTGTGGATTATAAGGGGTGGACAACTCCCTCTTAATCCCTGATTCTTTTCATAGCTCTATGAATTCATTTGAAGTGAATTCTCCACCATTATCTAATCGAAAATTCTTGATCTTCTTTTCAGTGTGATTCTCGATCAAGGCTTTGAATTCCTTGAAATTGCTGAATACTTCATCTTTGTTCTTCATGAATTAAACCCATGTATTCCTAGAAAAATCATCAATAAAGGAAACATAATATGCATACCTGCTTAGTGAGTTTGATGACATAGATCTGCATACATCAGAGTGGATGATTTCCAAGTTTCCTTCAAATTAGAGGAAATTTCAACTCAAAATGGGCCTTTTAACTTTTATTCATATTCCATGTCATTATGTGTTAGCCAATGAAATTGATTTAAATTTGAAATACCGTATAGGTCTTAAACACTTTTTTAATATAAATTTGGGGATAGGTATCATAAAAAAAATACTTTTTTGTTTGTATTTTTTACATATCTCCCTGTGTTTTTACTCAAATTTCGATCGGGAGAGCTCGTTGGATGTGGAATTAAATTATGCATCCAACGAGTACCCACTTGGCATACTTGTGATGGACCCTGCTACCCCAAAAACAAGAAATACCTCAAAAAATGGAATGATGATGTCATCATTCCATTTTTTCAGGTATTTCTTGTTTTTGGGGTAGAGGGGTCCATCAAAAGTATGCCGAGTGGGTACTCGTTGGATGTGGAATTTAATTATTCATCCAAGGAGTTCTCCTGATCGAAATTTGATTAAAAACACAAGGAGATATGTCAAAAATACAAACAAAAGGGTAGTTTTTTTCTTTTCTTCCTCCAAAATTAATAAATATTATTTTATTATTTTAACTATTATTTTATTAATTCATTTTAGGAGGCCCATTTTGAGTTGAAATTTCCTCTAATGTTGCTTTGCTTTCGCTGCTTATAAATTTCTTCTTTGTATTCTTTCCTTTCGCACATCCTTTGCAAGCCCCATCATGTTTGGCTTGGATTTTTGGAAGACCTTCAATAGCTTTGCTTGCAATAGGTAGTGCTTTGTAATGCACATGTGCAATCCTTCTATGCCAAAGTTCACTTGGATCTACTGTTTCATGGACCAAGGCTTGTTCTGGATGACCCTTTAATTTGTACAATCCTCCTTCTTGTTCTCCAATCACCACTGCATCATCAATAGTATTTCCTTTTGGCCACATGATGACTTGACCATCTATGAATGAAACCCACATTCCTTTTGCATCTAATGCTGATATGGAGAGGAGGTTCTTCTTGAGTCCTATCACAAACAATACTTCCTTCATTGTTAGAGACTTTCCAGACTCTAGTTTATAGGAAGATTCCCCACTACCTTTTATTCGATATTGGTAGTCATCTCCTAGCTTCACCTTGTGAGGTGATTCATGTTCTGACAGTCTCACAAAGGATTCCTTGAATCTTGTCATATGTTTGGAATCCCTTCTATCTATAATCCAATCATTGCTTCCATGAGTAATGTTTCTTGTGAGAGCGGAAATCAAAACATATTCATCCTTGCTTGAAGAAAATGCACTTTCATATCTGGTTCTTTTCTTGGATGGTTCATCAGCCTCTGCAGCATGAGCATGATGTCTTCTTTTGTTCCTCCTTTTTGTTAGTTTTTGCTTCTTAGGACAATTCTTTGCATAATTTACTACTTCATCACATGTATAACATATGACTCCAGACAAATATTTTCTAGTGTTATCTTTGTGATAGTGCTTACCTCTAGGGTGATGAGATCTTCTTTTGGTTGACTTGGAGTGTACCATGAGAGCTTGATCTTCACTTTCGATCTTTTCTTCTCAAGCTTCTATTTGAGATTCTTCTTGAGAACACTCTTCCCATAGTCTGCTGAACTTGACTAACTTCTTTCTAGCACAGATTCCTTGGATGAAAGAATCCCATGACCTAGGGAGGCCATTCAAGGTAGTCATCACAATCTCTGCATTTACCACTTTTTCATCTACTGCTTCTAGTTGTTCCTTGATCTAAGAAGCTCTTGTGAAGTAAGAATGGACTGTTTCTGCATTCTGAATCTTCACATTCTTCAATTGGTTTCTCAGATTCATCTTCCGGTTTATGTTCTTTCCTTCAAACAATTTGGTTAGGGCATCAAACATAGATTTAGGTGTCTTTAGGGAGGACACCTACGGTATGAAATGATCCTTGATAGAATCAGTAATGATTCTCTTTGCCATAAACAACTTCTTCTTATGCAAGGCCTTAGCCTCATCTCCCTTTGGAACTGGAACCTCCGCATGGATGTAGGAGTCTAACTCATTCTCTTCCGGGACGAGGGAGATCCTATACTTCCAAGCTTTGAAGTTATCATCTCCCTCAATCTTTTCATCAAGCTTGGTATGATGAAACATCTTAACTGAGAACCTCAAATGGAAATACAAAATATTTTAGATCTTACCAGCTTAAGATGTCAGATCTGAATTTTGAGCTGAAATCCTACAAAGCTGGTTTAGGAGAAAATTAGGGTTTTTTATTTTCCAGAGTTCTATCCAACCAAATTCTTTGAAATTGATCCCTAACTTTGATTTTGGGGAGGAGATCAATCCATGCCTGGGCTCACTGAAAAAATCCTCTTCTGTGAAAAGCCCTAATTTTCGGCAGCAGTGTCGGGTCTAAAACTGAAAAAACCTCAGAAAGATGCGCCCTAAGGAGGAGTTTTGTTCCACCTTACTTTTGCTGAAAATATGTGGAGAGAGATCCACAAAGTAGGAAGCCCTATTTCCCACAGCTGCACAGTGTCTTCTTCTTGGTTTAGCTCTGATACCATGTTAGATTTTCAACATTCAAGCTAGCATTATGTTAGGATCTTTAACTGAGAGAACAACAAGTACAGCAATCAAACACAAGAGACAATGAACACAGTTTTTTTTCTCAGGGAAACCATAAATGGAGAAAACCTCGCAACTTCCTCAGAGATAGAATCAACACAAAAGGTAAAACCACAAAACAGTAAGATGCTCTCTCGACAGCAGTAACCTTCTTCTTGTCTAGCCCTAGTGTCTTCTCCTTCCTCAACTATGTGCTACACTTGAGTGTGTTTGTGATGTGTGCTAAATAGAGAGTCCAACTCTCTATTTATACTAATCCCGGCATGACTAAAACCCTACTAGGGCTGACCTCTCCTAGGAGAGTCTAATAACCCTAGTGCCCCAGAACTGTGGGTACTTTAACCCTCATACAATAGGAGGGTTACCCACAATGACTTGACATGACTTGTTTACATTATTGATTCTCCTGATCGGAACATCATGGCATGACATAACATGATAACATATTGGATTAAACATTGGGTTACAATAGATAATAAATACAAGTGAATGCATTCCGAAGTTACAATTACGTCAACAAGCTGTGGATGAAAAAGGAAGATTGAGCCGCAATGGCGGCCGGTGGAAAAGGGGGAAGGAGCTGACAAAGCAATGGACGGAATAGGAATATGGAGCCGCCATGTCAGAGGAAATGTGGAATTATCGCCTCAACAGGGTTTTGACAAGCATTTTGGCAGGCTTTTCAGTGAGATTTGCAAGGGCAAAAAAATGGAAAATGGAAGCAAATGTGTGCACCAAATTGCGTGAAATCAAAGGATTTACAAAAAGAAAATGATGGTTCTTCCCTCGACATCAAGTAGCAACAAAGGAGGAGAAAAGAGGGAAATGGAGCCAACGTAGGGGCGGATAGAAAAATAAGAACGAACTGCAATGGCAGCCGACAACTCAAAGTTGGAGCTGCTACAATGGAATGAAAGTGAAGTTCGAGCCGCTACAATGGTGGAAGAGAAACGAAGATTGAGCTGCTATGGTGGCTGGTGAGAAGTAAAGAAGGATCCTCTACGGAGGTTGGGGGAAAAGGAATACAGAGCCCCAACTATGGTGAGTGGAAAAGGAAGAAGGAGCCAGCAAGGAGATGGGTGGAATAGGAAGATGGAGCCGCCTTATCAGAGGAAATGTGGAATTCTTTCTGAAACAAAGTTTTGATAGGGATTTTTGTAGGTTTTCCATTGAGATCTGCAAGGGCAAAAAAATGGAAAATGACAACGAATGTGTGCACCATATTGCATGAAATGAAAGGATTTACAAAAAGAAACTGAGGGCACTGCCCTCGACATCAGGTGACAATGGAGGCGGAGGAAATATGGAAACGGATCTGACATAGCAGCGTCTAGAAAAAGAAGAATGAGCTGCAACGGCAGCTGGAAACTGAAAGTTGGAGCCACTATGCTCGACGAAAAGTGAGTTTTGAGCCGCTATGGCAACGAAAGTGAAAGGAAGATCGAGCCACTACGGTGACAAGTGAGAAGGAAAGACGGAGTTGCTACGGCAACGGGTGAAAAAGTAAGATGGATCCACAATGGAGGCAGGTGGAAAAGGAGGAAGGAGCCGAAAAAGCGATGAGTGGAAGAGGAAGATGGAGTCGTCATGTCAGAGTAAAAAGTGGAATTCTTCTCAAAACAGAGTTTTGACAGGTTTTTTCAGTGAGATTTGCAGGGGAAGAAAAATGGAAAATGAAAGCGAATGTGTGCACCAGATTGCGTGAAATAAAAGGATTTACAAAAAAAATGAGGGCGCTGCCCTTTACATCGAGCCGCAATGGTGGTGGAGGAAAGATGGAAATGAAGCCGACCTAGTGACGACTAGAAAAAGAAGAACGAGCTGCAATGACGGCCAAAAACTGAAATTTGGAGTTGCTACGACAGATGGAAAGTGAAGTTCGAGCCACTACGACGGTGAAAGAGAAAGGAAGATCGAGCCGCTACAGCGACAGATGAGAAGGAAAGAAGGAACCACTACGATGACAGGTGAAAAAGGAAGATGAATCCAGAACAATGACTGATGGAAAAGTAGGAAGGAGCCGACAAAGTGACGGTTGGAAGAGGAAGATGGAGACGTGATGTCAGAGGAAATGTGGAATTCTCGCCGAAAGAGAGTTTTGACAGGGTGTTTGGCAGGTTTTTTAGTGAAATCCGTAGTGGCAGAAAATTGAAAATGATAGTGAATGTGTGCACCAGATTGCACAAAATGAAAGGATTTACAAAAAAAACTAGGGCGCTTCCCTTGACATCGATCCACGACAGTGGCTGAAAATCGAAAGTCGAAGCCACTACAATGGACACAAAGTGAAGATCGAGTCGCTACAGTGGTGGGTGAGAGCAAAAGAAGGAGCCGCTATGACGGTGGGTGAAAAAGGAAGACAGATCCATAATGACGGTGGGTGGAAAAGGAGGAAGGAGCTGACAAAGCAATGATTGGAAGAGGAAGATGGAGTCGCCATGTCGAAGGAAATTTGGAATTCTCACCGAACCTAATTTTTTATAGGGATTTTGGCAGGTTTTTTAGTGAGATATGCAGGGGAAGAAAAATGGTAAACAATAGTGCATGTGTACACCAGATTGCGTGAAATCAAAGGATTTACAAAGAAAAATGAGGGCACTACCCTCGACATCAACCCACAATGGTGATGGAGCAAAGATGGAAATGGAGCCGACGTAGGAAAATCTAGAAAAAGAAGAATGAGCTGCAACGGTGACTGAAAATGGAAATTTGGAGCCACTATGATGCACGAAAAGGGAAGTTAGAGCGGCTACAATAGAAGAAGAGAAAGGAAGATCGAGCTACCGCGATGGAGGGTGAGAAGGAAAGAAGGAGCCACTACGGTGGCAAGTGAAAAAGGAGGACGAAGATGCAATGGTGGTGGGTGGAAAAGGAGGAAGGAGATGACAAAGCAACGGCTGGAAGAGGAAGATGGAGCCTCCATGTCGGAGGAAATGTGGAATTCTCATCAAAATAGAGTTTTGATAGGGATTTTGGGAGGTTTTTCAGTGAGATCTGAAGGGGCAGAAAAATGGAAAACAACTGCAAATGTGTGCACCACATTGTGCGAAATCAAAGAATTTACAAAAAAAAAATGAGGGCGCTGCCCTCGACATCAAGCAGAAATGACGATGGAGGAAATATGGAAACATAGCCAACATAGCGGCAACTAGAAAAAGAAGAACGAGCCCCAACAACAGCTAGAAACCAAAATTCAGAGCCGCTACAGCAGATGAAAAGTGAAGTTCGAGCCGCTACGACGACAAAAGAGAAAGGATGCTCAAGCCGCTACGGCAGCGAGTGAGAAGGAAAGAAGGAGCCGCTACGGCGATGGGTGATAAAGGAAGATGGAGCCGCAACGGTGGCAGATGGAAAAGGAGGAAGGAGCTAAAAAATCGACAGGTGCAAGAGGAATATGGATCTGCCATGTTGGAGGAAATGTGGAATTCTCATCGAAATAGAGTTTTGACAGGGATTTTGGTAGGTTATTTAGTGAGATATGCAGCGGAATAAAAATGGAAAATGACAACAAATGTGTGCGCCATATTGCGTGAAATAAAAGGATTTACAAAACAAAATGAGGGCGCTTCCCTCGACATCGAGCAGCAACGATGGTGGAAGAAAGATCAAATGGAGCTGACGTAGCGGTGATTAGAAAAAGAAGAATGAACCGCAATGGCAGCTGAAAATAGAAAGTATGAGCTGCTACGACGGATGAAACGAGAAGTTCGAACATCTACGGCATCAGAAGAGAAATGAATATTAAGCCGCTATGGTGGAGGATGAGAAGGAAAGAAGGAGCCGCTATGGCGGTGGGTGAAAAAGGAAGGCGGATCCACAATGAAGGCGAGTGGAAAAGGAGGAAGGATCCGACAAAGTGACGGGTGGAAGAGGAAGATGAAGCCGCCATGTTAGAGGAAATGTGGAATTCTTACCGAAAGAGAGTTTTGACAGGGATTTTGGCAGGTTTTTCAGTGAGATCTATGGTGGCAAAAAAATGGAAAATGGCAGCAAATGTGTGCACTAGATTGCATGAAACCAAAGGATTTACAAAATAAAACGAGGGTGTTTCCCTTGACATCGAGCCACAATGGTTATGGAGGAAATATTGAAACGGAGAGGACCTAGCGACAGCTAGAAAACAAAGAATGAGCAGCAACGACGACTGGAAACTAAAATTTGGAGCCGCTACGGCGAACGAAAAGTGAAGTTCGAGCCACTATAACGACGAAAGAGAAAGGAATATCGAGATGCTATGGCAGTGGGTGAGAAGTAAATAAGTAGCCACTACGGTAGTAGGTTAAAAAGGAAGACGGAGCTGCAATGATAGTGGCTGGAAAAGGAGGAAGCAAGTGACAAAACAATGGGTGGAAAAGGAAGATGGACCCACCATGTCAGAGTAAAATGTGGAATTCTACCCGAAACAGAGTTTCGATAGGGATTTTGGTAGGTTCTTTAGTGAGATCTATAGAGGCATAAAAATGGAAAATGATAGCAAATTTGTGGGCCAGATTGTGTGAAATCAAAGGATTTACAAAGAAAACGAGGGCCCTGCCCTCGACATCGAGCCGCAACGGTGGTGAAGGAAATATGGAAATGGAGCTGACGTAGTGACATATAGAAAAATAAGAATGAGCCACAACGGTGGCCAAAAACCAAAACTTGAAGCCGCTATAGTGGACGAAAAGTGAATTTCGAGCGGCTACAACGGCGGATAAGAAAGGAAGATCGAGCTGCTACGGTGGATGGAAAGTGAAGTTCAAGCAGCTATAACGGTGGACGAGAAAGGAAGATTAAGTCGCTACGGCGGTGGGTGAGAAGGAAATAAGGAGCTGCTACAACTACGGGTGAAAAAGGAAGACGGAGCCACAACGGCGGCGGGTGGAAAAGAAGGGAGGAGATGACAAAGCGATGGGTGGGAGAGGAAGATGAAGTCGCCATGTTGGAGGAAATGTGGAATTCTCAGCAAAACAGAATTTTGATATGGATTTCGATAGGTTTTTTAGTGAGATCTGCATGGGCAGAAAAATTGAAAATGACAGCGAATGCGTGCGCCATATTGCACAAAATGAAAAAAATGAGGGCGCTACCCTCGACATCAAGCCGCAACAGAGCTGAAGGAAAGATGGAAACAGAGCCGACATAGAAACATCTAGAAAAAGACGAATGAGCCACAACAGTGGTTAGAAACCAAAAGTTGGAACATCTATGATGGACGAAAAGTGAAGTTCGAGCTGCTATGGTGGCGGAAGTGAAAGGAAGATCGAGCCACTACAGTGGCAGGTGAGAAGGAAAGAAGGAGCCGCTATGGAGGAGGGTGAAAAAGGAAGATGGAACCACAATAGTGGTGAGTGGAAAAGGAGGAAAGAGCCGACAAAGCGATGAGTGGAAGAGGAATATGGAGCCACCATGTGGGAGTAAAATGTGGAATTCCATAATCCCTGTTGATCCCCGTCATCCCCTTTAGACAATCATTCTTTGGGAAAGAAAATTTTGTGTTTTGACAAATTGTTAATGTATGATGTTTCCAAGTAAAGCTAAGTAATTTATAATTCATGTGAACGTGATGTGGCTAACATTTGTATGTATTAACACATTTTGCAGAATTATAGTTACCTTCAAAGGAAGCATTCCAGATAGTGCAGTTTGGTAAAGTGAGTCTTGGTTCAGCCATGAGAACCCATGACAGATATAATGCATGGGATTCCTATGAACATGCACCAGATGCCATGGGGGAAAATGTCTGAGTTGGAAATGATGATATAGAATCTAATGGAAGGATATTGCAAGAGAATCCGTCAGACATTGCAGCTACCATGAGAAGCCTAATTAAATCCCAAGAAGAGCAGCATCAAATGAATTCTGCTATGTTGCAAAGTTTGACAGACTTGCAAAGAAAGATGCTCTCTAGACATGGTACGGTAAAACCAGAAGGTATTAAGAGCAGTACCAGAAGAAGAAGAAGGACCTCTAGTAGATCATCTGACTCAAAAGAATCCAGTGGGGATTCAATCTCTTCTTTTCACAAGAGCAAGAGAAATATGCACCATAGGGATTTCTCTCGATATGAATTCAAGAAGGAAAAAACTCATATGTTTGATGCTTAGGTAAAGAGTGGACAAGTGGTTGAAGCTTGGCTTCTTGGGATAAAGAAGTATTTCAAAGTTCAGTATTATTCAGGAAACATGAAGGAAAGGGTTTCCATATTCAATATGAATGGAAGGGCATCCATTTGGTGGCAGCACTTCAAGCAAGTAAAGAGGATCAATGAAAGGAGACTTAAGTGGAAACAGTTCAAGAAGTATTTCAAACAGAAATACCTCTTTGATAGGTATTATGATGAAAAAATTAAGGAGTTCTATGAGCTAAGATTGTGACAACAAACCATGGAAGAGTATGCAAATAAGTTCTTGTAATTGTTAAGGTATGTTAGGTACATCAAAGATGAAAATGTGAAGATCCAGTGTTTTCTGAGTGGATTTCCTCAGTATTACAAAGGCAGAATTGAGTTTTATGAACATAGAACTCTGGAAGAAGCAATAAGGAAGGATAAGTATTGGTATGAGCAAAGAAAAGGAAAAATTGATTACCAGAAGACATGGAAGGACAAAAGGAATGAGAATTTTGACCAAAGGAGGAAAGGTTTCAAACCTTCTAATTTCAGGAATCAACAAAAGCAGCCATTCCAAGCTGAGAAGTAGCCAACTAGAGTGATGGGGGGAAAGCCAAAAGACCCACAGTAGAACAGAGAACCTCTTCGATGTTGAAAATGTCGAGGACCCCACATGTGCAGGAATTGTCAACCTAAGAATGAGAATGCAAGTCCAACTTACAAACTTCAAGAGGCAGAGACAGTGCGTCAAGTAGCAAGAGTCATCCCTAGGATTTATGTAGAGCACTGGAGGATCGCCAGGAAAATCACCAGTCAACTATGGTTGAATTTGCAGGTATGATTGTTGCACAATCTATTTCTATTTTGATTGACCCTATTTTTACTCGCAGTTACATCACTCCTAGAGTAGTGGATATTTGTGCTTTCAAGAAAGTAAAGCATAGAAAATCTTGATTAGTTCAACTAGCCACTAGAACTAAGAGAAAGGTTAGTGAAGTGGTAGAGAAATTCCCATTGGCTATGAATGGATTGGTCACTTTTGTAGATCTGAATGTTCTACTGCTTGGTTCCTATGATGTTCTCATTGGAATGGATTGGTTAGAAGCTCACAAGGTAAAGCATGATTGTTATAATAAGACTTTTGAATACATGGAAGAAGAAGGAAACCCAAGAGTAGTAAAAGGCATTCCAAAGGTGATTTATGTGAGGTAGATTTCAGCTATGCAGTTGAATAAATTCTATAGGAAATGTTGTCAATTATACGCAGACCATATTTTGGAGGAACCAAGAATGAAGCTCCTAGGTTGGAGGATTTTCATGTGTTGCAGGAATTCAGGGATGTGTTTCTTGATGAGATTCCAAGGCTTCCTCTAAAAAGGGACATTGATTTCATAATTTAACTTGTGCTAGGAGTAGCACCAGTGTCCAAGACACCCTACAGAATGAGTACACCAAAAATTCTATAGCTAAAGATACTACTGTAAGAGTTGTTGGAAAATGGGTATGTTAGACCAAGTGTGTCTCCTTTGGGAGCACCAGTTCTGTTTGTAAAGAAGAAACATGGTACACTTAGATTGTATATCGATTACATACTACTGAACAAAGTCACTGTGAAAAACAAGTATCCTTTTCCTAGGATTGATGATCTCTTTGATCAAATGAGGGGAGCAAACATATTTTCCAAGATTGACTTGAGGTCTGGTTACCATCAGGTAAGAATCAAGGACGAAGACATTCATAAGACAACCTTTAGGACAAGGTATGGACATTATGAATTTGTAGTGGTAGCATTGGGTCTCACAAATGCACCAGCTACATTTATGTGCCTTATGAATAGTGTCTTCAGCACGTATTTGGACAAGTTTTTTCTTGTTTTCCATGATGAAATTATTATATATTCTAATAATGAGGAAGAGCATGAAGAACATTTGAGGTTGGAATTGCAATTGCTCAGGGAGAATAATTTGTATGCAAAGTTGAGCAAGTGTGACTTATATAGAGATAGAATTTAGTATTGGGTCAAATTATCTCGGAAGAGGGTATATCAGTAGACCCTGAGAAGATTGAGGCCATTATGAATTGGCCTACTCCGAGGAATGTGACAGATGTAAGATTTTTTATGGGACTTGCAAGATATTACAGCAGATTCATTGAAGGATTCTCCAAGGTTGCACATGCCATCACTTCCTTGCAAAGGAAGGGTATAAATTTTGAATGGACATCGAAGTGTGAAGAAAGCTTCCAGCGGTTGAAGAATATTCTCATAAGTGAACTGGTGTTGAAAGTTGTAGACCTAGAAAAATATTTTCTTGTTTGTACTGATGCATGCAGACAAGGACTTAGAGGAGTTCTTATGCAAGACAACCATGTGATATGTTATCAGTTAATAAAGTTGAAGGAGAATGAGAAGAACTATGCCACTCATGATATAGGGCTTCCCACCATAGTACATTATCTCAAGATGTGGAGGCATTACTTGATGGGCAAGAGATTTGAGCTAAGGACAGACCATTGTGGTATGAATTACTTATTTGATCAGCCAATGTTAAATGATAGGCAAGCTAGATGGATGGAGTTTTTATTTGAGTTTGATTTTTAAATCAAACACATAAAAGGAAAGGAGAACAGGGAAGCTAATGCACTCAGCAGAAAGGTGCAGGAAATGAATGTGGCATCTCTTAGTATTTGCTAATCAGATTTGAGACAACAGATTGTCAATCATACTGCTGGAGATGAATTGTATGAGCAGATAAAAAACAAGTTGCAACAAGCTGCACCAAATTCTTGAGAAAAGGTGTGAGGGATATAAATTGGAAGAAGATGGACTTCTTACTTATAAGAATAGATTCTACATTCCAAATATAATAGATATGAGGAGAATGGTTATGGATGAGATCCATCAAGCTGCATATTCTGGTCACCCAGGATATCAGAAGACAACTGCTACAGCCAGAAAGCAGTACTTTTGGCCAGGAATGGAAAAGGACATGGATGAATATATTTCAAGGTGCATGAAATGTAAGCAGGTAAAGGTTGAGCATCAACACACAACAATTTTGTTGCATCCTTTTCTAGTTCTAGAATGGAAATCGGAAGTTATTTCCATGGATTTTATTACAGGATTGCCAATGACTTGGAGACAACATGATTCCATCATGGTTGTGGTGGACAAGTTGACAAAGGTAGCACATTTTATATCGGTTAAGTCTACGCATAAGACCAATGAAATTGAAAAGATCTTCATGAAGGAGATTTTCAAATTGCATGGATTGCCTAAAGAAATAATTTGTGACAGAGATGTCAAGTTCACTTCCAATTTCTTGAAGGGTTTGTTTGTAGATTTGGGTAGAAAGGTAAATTTCAACACTACCTACCATCCTCAGACTAATGGGAAGACAGAGAGAGTGAATCAAGTTCTTGAAGACATGCTTCGCATGTATGTGATGGACAAGCCAACCAAGTTGGAAGATTACTTAAACTTGGTAGAGTTTTCTTACAACAATGGACAACAAGCATCCTTAGGGATGACTCCATATGAAGCTTTGTATGAAAGAAGGTGTAGGACACCAGTGACATGGGATAATCCAGTGAACAAGGTTGTGCTTGTGCAAGATTTGCTCAAGGAAATGGAAGAAGAGGTTGTAAAGATCAAGATGAATATGAAAGTAGGCTAGGACAAATAGAAAATCTATGCAAATAAGCATAGGGTGAATAGAGAGTTCAGTGTTGGTTGGGATCATGTTTACCTCAGAGTGAGGGCAAAGAAGAGTTCCTTGGAGCTTGGAATTTGTACCAAGTTGTCACCTAGATATTGTGGGTTGTTTAAAGTGCTCGAAATAATAAGGTCAGTTGCATATAGACTTGCATTTCCTGCTAGCACTAGAGCTCATAATGTTTTTCATGTTTCTTTGCTTAAGAAATATGTACATGATCCTAACCATGTGATAAATTGGGATGTGATTCCAATGGAAATCGAGGGAGATTTCCAAATCGATCCAGTGTGCATCCTTGACAGGAAGATCACAATGCCTCGGAACGGAGCCATAGGGTAGGTAAAGGTCCAATGGGAGCACTACGGTCCTGAAAATACTACGTGGGAGCTGGAGGATTCCATGTGATTGGCACATCCATTTTTTTTCAATTCTTCTGAGCACTGAGGTGATGCCAGTGTAGCATTTTTGTTTAATATTGTAAATCACTGAGGACAATTCTATTGAAGGGGGATGGGAATGTAACACCCCAGTTTTGACCCCATTTGCATGAAATGTATATGATGTATATATTGTAATTAATCATGGTGTTGAGATAAGGGAAAAATACCCACCTCTTATTTGTCATTTTATGTTTCGACGATTAAAATCGATAATGATGGTATTTTGTGCTATCCAGGCACGTTATAATTATGGACACCATGTACATATGCATTTTAATTAAAATACCCACAACCAGCTATGCCAATGCAACCATAATGAGAAGCGACATGATTTCCTAAGGATAAGCGGGGGGGGATATTTAACCTTTGGGGCCAATGGGGAAAACCCAA
>LPNX010755853.1:6183-28638 GCA_001517045.1 Pseudotsuga menziesii | reverse complement strand
ATAATTAAATTTGTCCAAGTCAACTTAAATTAATTCAAATTAACCCAAGTCCAAATTGAGGGCTCAAATGGTAGATGGAAGGTGGATGGGGGTTGGATAAAATTGATGATAAAGATAGGGGTAGTAATGGGGGAGGTTGGAGAACATGGAGATAAAAGGGAGAAAGGAGCCTTTACTTCGAATTCGGATAGAATTTTACATAATTTTCATTCATTTCAAGAATTTCTAATATTACGTTTTGTGTAGAAATAATTAGCCAGGGTATAGGTTAATTTTCCATCATTTTACAATGTCTTGTAGATTAGTGGAGATTCGAATCCATCTTCAGCATTTCATATTCAGTTTATATTAATGGATAAGATTAATTATTTCAGTTTTAGTGATGATGAAATTCAGAATATAAATGAGTATACATGTTTTCTTCTTTTATATGTTAATTTTGTATAGTATTAATAAAATAATTTGAATTGCTTTATAATTATTTGTGAATGTGGGTTAAAGTTTTTCTTTATAATTGAATTTATTTTATGTAAGTGAGAATTTATATAATAGTATATTATCTTTTGTATTTAATATGTATTTCATATTTTGAATTTTTCATGTTTTCATTTATATTTTGTTATTGAATTGCTTAATGTGTTATTGAATGAATGACACCCTGAATAGAGGGTTATTTCATGATAAAATTGCTTTAGGTTATTTTAATTAATCAAATTTATTTCCATTAATTCGTTTAGTTTCATTTTAGTTTAGTTTGTGAAATTCTTCTAGTTTAGTTTAGTTTTATTTTTAGTGTGAATCCTATGTATTTGCATTAGTCTAATTTATTTTATTTTGGGCTTAGTTTAGTTCCCTTTAGTTTTATCTTTAACTTTAATTTAGTTTTATGATTGTATGAATTAATAAATTTTGCACGATAGATTTTGAGCATTAGGAATAAAGGTTGGTTTAAATTGTTTTTTTTTCCTTTATATTAGATGTATTAGTTTTATCCTTAAAGTTCTCATAGCTTAATTTACTTTCTAAATTCATAGATTAGTTGTTGATTAAATTGGATTTGCTAAACTAGTTTGCTTACATTAGTTCATGATTCCTTGCAAAGTATTTGTTTACACTTGGTCCTTAGATTAGTGTTTTAATTTGCTTTATGTGATTGCACAATTTCAAGAACCGGAGTAGGATAGTTGGTTAGTTTTCTCTTTTGAAAATATAGCGTAGCTTCACTCATGCAATAGATAAATTACTTCCTCTTTTCACTTATAGAATAATTTCCTGTTTTATAGTAATTAATTTCATATTTGCTTTAGTAATTAATTTTAGTATTTTCTTTCATAGTTAATCGTATGGTTAATTCTCATCCCTGCATAAGCATATAGTTCATGCATTCATGAAATAGTTTAGTTGATTTTTTTCCCGTTCTAAATAGTTAAATTTACTTTTATTACATTAGATTGCTTTCGGACCAAGTGACTGCTTTCCTAGATTAGTCGTTGCAATTTAATTTCATAGAATAGATTACCATAGCATTAGACTTATTAATCAGTTTCCTGCCTTTATAGAATAGATTAATATAACATTAGAGTAGATTTAAATTTACAGTTACTTTTCAAGTTCTTAGTTTTTTGTTTTTATTTATAGATTAAATTCTTGCATGTAACTCATGATAGTCATGCATGTAGATTAAAATCATATAGTTGCATGTTAACGCATATGCATATTTAGTCAGCTTATGTTAGTTAAAGCCTTCAAATCCTGCACATATTGTGTTTTCATCTCATAAGCTCCCTCCTCGGGTTGACAATTAAGTGTTGAATTAAACAGTGCATATTTTTCCCAACATTTTGGCGCCGTTACCGAGGATATGCTAAAGGGATTGGAGTCTAGGTAGATAAGGGTAGAGAGGTTGTATTTACATTACACAAAAAGGGGGAGGGGAAATGATAAGATGCAAAGATGACTTCACTATGTAATTTCCATAGTGTGACATCCTGGCGCATCCACTTCAGTGGGTTGCCCCAAAGCTTTGTTGTTCCTTCTTCGCACAAGTTTGTTTACTTTCCGCAAGTTAATTTCATGTATGTGTTTTAGTTTGTTGTCTTTAAATCAAAAATTTGTTTTATTAGTAGATAGTTTCTTAAAAACACACAATTTTTTTTTGGCTATTTTAAGAACCCCAGGGACTAATCCTTGTGTGAAGCAAGACCTACCAATGACATGGACTCAAAGGTGCTCATTAGTATGAGAGAACTCTCTTGAATCCTAGAAAAAGCTGGAATTTCAGTCTCTACCGAAGAGCACATCCGGGCAGAAGTTGAAAGTTTATCAACTACTCCTAAAATGATAAACGAACCAAAATCCCAAGAATTACAAAATGATTTTCTTTGCAAGACTGCAGAAGAATTTGATACATTGGGGATTAAATTTGAAGGAGAGAAACCAGAAATTAACATGTTATTTACATGTAAGCTAACATATCCATCACATGCTCAAACAACTGCTCAACTAGAAGAAGAGGATCCATATGACATAGCGAAGGAAGGTGAGTACCAAGACTACATCGAAAGATGGTTTCAAGAGGTAACTCGACCATAATACCATTCCTTCATTAGACACCTATTGATGCAGATAAAAGTAAGTCGGTTGAACTTCCACATTCGGGTAATCACCACAACAATATTTTCATATGTTGATAAAGGTACAATTCTCATTTTGTTTTTCACTTGGTTTCATTGGAAAATCTCGTATACTTGAATAAATACGTTTTATTTCTTATTAGGGTAGGGAATATGTATACAAATAAAATGTTGCATTCTTAGTTTAGGGGATAATGCAACTTCGTTTTATGTTTTATTTTTCAAATAAAATAACTATGAAGAAGATCATGTTAATGACTAAACCAAAACAATATTATATTACTATTCATTTTGATATACACATATTTCTTATTATACCAATTACTTAAGACCAACTTTAAACATCATGGGGATTTGTCATAAGATTAAGGTCTATCTAAAACCTAGAGGTCGGTCGTACATCCTAGCTTCATTATCAGGGCATGTTATTTAAGCATCTTTATTACAGGGTAGCATAAGGGTGAATGAAATTCCTAGTTTGTGGGGAAGAGTACTATAATTCTATATGAAAAAGACAAGATTTGGAACTAGATACACCTTTCATTCATTATCTTATGGTTTCATCCACTTTACATTAAATCCATCAATCATGTGTATCTTTGATTCAGTAGATTCCTCTTGGAGCCTTTACTTTTTCATGATAAAAAAAAAAGAGAAGACTAGCTGTCCTCCAATCCATATACCGACCCACCTTGTAGCATGGTTTTCATAGTTGCTCCCCCACCACTCCTTCATAGGAAAAATCATTTTTCGAATATCTATAGGGACTAGAAACATTGGGATAAGAGCCTATGATAGAAAACATGTTTAAGAGGTTAACCTGCCAGGGTACTGAACAGGCTCGCTGGCAGCGGGTACCAGCCTGTGGTATGACCAGGTAAACCCGACAGGGTATTGAACATGCCCGACTGCAAGAGGGGAATCTTCCTAGGGAGGATAGCTTGTTAAAAAGAGAGAGAGAGAAAATAATCTATAAAAGAGAGAAAAAAATAGAAAATGACTTTGTGATAATAAAGGTTGTTGTGGGTCTACCGAAGGAAGGTATGCATCGTTGATCTAAAATGAACTCCATCAATATTCCATTTGAGAATGTTTGTAAGTTGCACTTAAGACCCTGTTGTCTAAATTCATACCATACCTAGGATATCACTATCCTAGAAGTGGGACCCATAAACTTAGGAGTCTAATGAACTTGAAATGCAAACTTTGTCCATAATTACTTGAATAACGATAAACCTTTGAGAAGTCCCAGGGATGATTGGTTTCCGATAGGCTTTACTGACTATCTATATGCTCATGTTTTCCATTTTAACTCAATCTTAATTCATTCATGACACAAGGACGTGCCATACCTTCAGTCTAGGGGAGGGAGTCTCAATTTGTATGGTCTTCATAAGCATGGATTATTACTAGTAGAAGAATTGTATGTATTAAGAAATCTTAAATAATATGAATTTGTTTTGACTATCTCATAACATAACTTTTTTTTCCAAGTTCTAGTTTTCATGTAGTAATAAATATGGATTCATTTTAATGAATGATTGTATATAAACTATTAATGATCAAGCATAGTTTTTGAATAAACGAAAGACCACTTCCGATTCATTCATGACACACGGACGTGCCATACCTTTGGTTTGTGGGTATGTTGGGCCTCGAAATTGTCTTTTATAATGGCTTTATTTACATTAATTTCCTAGCCTATTTACTGAAATCTAATACATCTATCTTTAATTTGTCTATCTTTTACTATGTTTTCATCAATTATAACTTATAAATGTAAAATAAGCTTAATTCATCATTTTTGATGTATTATTGCATTTAGTACGCATTTTGGCACTCCTTTCAACCCCTTCTTTCGGTCCTAAGTACCGCACTAGGTTTAATGGCCTGTTTCTTATTAGGTTCTTGGTTTGTTTTATCCTCGCCTCCTATTTCTTGCCAGTCTCATGAATACCTGTACATGTAAAAACCATGAGTGATGATGAACTTTGAGCATTGGTTTAAAATTAAACAAGAAAGAAAATAAAAAAATATTAAAAAATGGAAATAAATTAAAGATAAATTAAAAAAGATGAGAATTAATAAAGAAAATACAAAATAGGAATTTAATATTAAAAACCACTCATATTAACTAACCCATAAAAGTGGATTGTAATAAACTTATTAGTTATTTAGAACCATATGTCACATGCCCACTTTTCTTTAATCCATTTTAAAGTGAGCTCATATATATTATTTTCTCATATATCATTTATTTACATAAACACTTTTCCTTAAAGAATTTATGTTTAATATGTATTACCATTTCATGTTTTTTTTTGCAACTAATGGATCTTATGTTTTTGTGCAGGTCGTGAAGGATGGAGAGGCATAATGGAAATGTGCAGTTACAAAAATGAAAACTCAGCCATTATTTAAACTTAGCATCTAGCTCATGACGCAACTCATTGTTTAGATCACCGAGTTCACCGCATGCTGATGCGAGGCATTAAAGTCTGAAACAGTTTTACAAACCACCTATTGTCCACGCGTTTGAACAATGGAATGATCTCCGTTATAGAATATCTATTGTGTATGCTGCCTCTGTTGAACACATTGCCACCGTTCAAGTTGAGGAAGACCCGTTCACGTGAAGGGAGGAGCAGGCCTGTTACACCATGCCACGATCACGCTAAAGAGAACAAGTGCGTGCTGAAGAAGGAAGAGTGCTATATGTTGGCATGCGATCAATTGTTTATAATAATGATTGTCTATTTTAGGAGAGTTCGACCACTAAAAGGGTCGACCTTCTCACCCTTCTCAACGTTATATATTCCAGCCTCTTCCTGAGAGTTGGGTAGCTAGTCACCGGCGAATAGACTCTGCAAAAACTCTATAAAATTCTGCTCAGATTTAATAAAACTCTATGTTCAGTTGTGTATGCATGTTTAAGTCTTCTATGAAGTAATTCATTGACGTATACTAGCCTCTAATTGCTGAGAAGGACCCCTCAATAACCAGAGGTTCCATTTGTACATATTCAACATTATCTTTCATTTTTGCAAGATAAGTAATTTTGTTTTTATGTACATATATTTAATTTTCCTGTAGATGATTTTTGTTGTTGATAAACTGTAATTTTTCTGAGTTTTTATGCAATTTTCCATATGGTCGTCCATTCGTCCCTCTGTGCAGACTGTCTTTTCATCCTTCTATTCGTCCATCTATGTAGACTATATTTCAGCCTTCTGTTTGCACCTTCATCCATTTTGTGTTCTAGCCTTTACTTCGAATTTAGATAGAATTTCATGATAAATTTGCTTTAGGTTATTTTAATTAATCAAGTTTATTTCCATTAATTCGTTTAGTTTCATTTTAGTTTAGTTTATGAAATTATTTTAGTTTAGTTTAGTTTTATTTTTAGTGTGAGTCCTATTTATTTGCATTAGTCTAATTTATTTTATTTTTGGCTTAGTTTAGTTCCCTTTATTTTTATCTTTAACTTTAATTTAGTTTTATGCTTGTATGAATTAATAAATTTTGCACGATAAATTTTGAGCATTAGGAATAAAGGTTGGTTTAAATTGTTTTTTATTTTTTCCTTTATATTAGATGTATTAGTTTCATCTTGAAAGTTCTCATAGCTTAGTTTACTTTCTAAATTCATAAATTAGTTGTTGATTAAATTGGATTTGTTAAACTAGTTTTCTTACATTAGTTCATGATTCCTCACAAAGTATTTGTTTACACTTGGTCCTTAGATTAGTGTTTTAATTTTCCTTATGCGATTGCACAAGTTCAATAACCGGAGTAGGATGGTTAGTTTTCTCTTTTGAAAATATAAAGTAGCTTTGCTCATAGAATAGATAAATTAGTTCCTCTTTTCATGTATAGGATAATTTTCTGTTTTATAGTAATTAATTTCATATTTACTTTCGTAATTAATTTTAGTATTTGTTTTCATAGTTAATCGTATGGTTAATTCTCATCCCTGCATAAGCATATAGTTCATGCATTCATGAAATAGTTTAGTTGATTTGTTTCCCGTAGTTAAATTTACTTTCATTACATTAGATTGCTTTCGAACCAAGTGACCGCTTTCCTAGATTAGTCGTTGCACTTTCATTTCATAGAATAGATGAGCATAGCATTAGACTTATTAATCACTTTCCTTCCTTTATAGAATATATTAATATAACATTAGATTAGATTTGAATTTACAGTTACTTTTCAAGTTCTTAGTTTTCTGCTTTTATAGATAGATTAAATTCTTGCATTTAACTCATGATAGTCATGCATGTAGATTAAACTCATATAGTTGCATGTTAATGCATATGCATATTTAGTCAGCTTAGGTTAGTTCAAGCCTTCAAATCCTGCACATATTGTGTTTGCATCTCATAATCTCCCTCCCTGGGTTGACAATTAAGTGTTGAATTAAATAGTGCATATTTTACCCAACAATAGGTCGATAAATATCTTCGTGAACCATGCATAATATTTGCTTGAATTTTTTGTTATCGAATGGAAATTAATTGTTGGAATTATTTCCAAATGTACATCCCCTACATACACCTTCATGTTCACTTGGAAGAACTAGAATACCTGAGAACATCTATCCCAATGCTAGAAGATATCTATAATCTAAGTTATCAAATCTATGATGCCATAGCTCACTCAAATTGTGAGAGTCATGAACAAGAGCTTGAGCTGGCTGTCGTAACAATATTTAAAGACCACAAAATATGGTACCAATAAATCCAATTGAATTAATGCTCGATTCTTTAGTCCACATGAGTACTTTTCCATCCACAAATGCAAATCTAATGCCCTTACCTTCAAAAGATGAAATGGAGATAAAATTCTTCTTCAAAGCTGGTACAAGAAGCATATTCTTCTTCAAATTATCTTTTGCATGGCTACTCTTTAATGCTTGATAAAGTTGGTGGAAGCCAAGACAATAAAATTATGTCAAGTTTTAGGGTTGGGTTTTTGAGATGGGATTTACAGGTGGGTCTTTTTTTATATCTATGGAGGAGGAAAGAGTTAGGGAATGACAAAGGGAGGTTATGGTTCAAGAAGCTTATAGTGATTTTGAGTTGTCTCCTTGATAGTGGAACTCTTTAGGGAATAGTTTCAAAAAGAATCATACTTTAGCTAATTTGCAAATGAAGATTGGTGTCCCTTTGAATTTTGATTTACTTTGTTGAATATTCCTACTTTCGGTTGTAATGTGGATAACTATGTCTTAGGCGTTGGGATGGATTTGACAAAATTGACCCCCAATGAAACAAACAGGACTATGACACTGGTGGGATCCATTTCAGGGAAGGATCAAACTAGGGACTTTCTGAATTCATATTTTTTCAATTCGGTTGGGAAAGTATTCTAGGATTTAGGGGGTGGACCCTATTTACATTGGTCTAGAAGTGTTAAAGTATTGTAACTTCAGAAGATATTCCAGATGTATTGATTGTATTCCTCCTTTCGGATATGATTTTAGTATTGTTAGTGTCATTGAAAGAATCTATGTAAACCTCCAGATGTAAATCGGGTCAACAGTACCCAAGTGCCAATATATTAAATGTTATTTGTGGTGTCCAATTAGACAAGTCAGCCCATTAAGTTAGAGAATTCAACCCTATTAGGTTAGAGGTCAAGTCAATTGAAGAATTTAAATATGGAGGCACTCCCCTTCATTTGTAATCACTCACTCAATATGTTTTGCAATAGAGAGAAGAACTAGTGCGCTAGAAATAAGTTAGAAGCAATTTTTGGGGGTTTACACTGCTCTGGTTGAGATCTATACTGAGGAAGTTTTGTGGGGTTTTATTCCTTGTGGTTTTTATAATTTGAATGCCATTTAGATCTTCAGGCAGAGAGTTCTGATAATGTTGCAACAATTGGATGGAGAATGAAAATATAAATCCAACAAGACAAACCACACATGAAATCGACAACTATTGCTCAGGAATTTACAGTATATTCATCATGATAAAATTCGGTGTTACAATGTAGTTTACATAGGTAGAATTCGAATGCATGAGTAATTAATTCGAATCCTCTAAGTGGAAAATACTGTATCTAACTAAATCTCTAACTCAAGGTCTCCCAATAAATATCCGAGTCCAAATAGACAACTCTCTGATGACCAATAACTCAACAACCAGTGACAACTAGCTAACTCAGTGCAACTGAGAGTGAGGTAGGTAGGTAAAGCGCTCCTCCCCATGCAACCATGCATTAGTAGTGCTATTCTAACTAACTATGAATTAACTGAATGTAACTGGGGGATAACTAAGAATAACTAGTACTAACACCAATTAATTGAAGTAGGTTGGTTATGGGACTCCCAATGGCTCCTAAAATGTAGGGTTTGGTCTAAGAGGCTTTGTAACTGATGCATGCACATGCAGTAAGTGGAAGTTAACCTCTAGTATTTTTTCCCACACTTCAATGACTGGTACATGTGTACCAATTGGGCCAAGTGGACCCAATTGTACTAGTGGACCCAATTAATTAATTTTAAGGTTCCTAAGTTAGGCAATAAGTAATCTAATAGAATTTTGACCAAGGGAGGATTAATAATCCTAACACCCCCCTTGAATCCTGACTTGGACAAATGTGGGCCCTGGTAACAAGACCATAGGTCACCAAAATACAATCTAGAAGATAATTAAAAAAATGATGCTTATTACAACTGAGGAAATAGGGGAAAACCTCATGGGAACCCCCCCGCAAAAGAAAAAAAAAAGCAGGAAAATAGAAACCTACAAGTTATCTTTAGAATAAAGAAGCTTCCTCCTTAGAAAATTAACTTGATCAAAACACTGTTGCAAAATTTCAGCTCTATGTAGAAACATGGTCCATTAGTGGACCTCTCAATGTACTTCTAAACTGATGATTCTATTTGTTTTTGTTGGACGGTGAAGGTAGGGAATGATAAAATATCTACTTATGTGGGCCATGTAGCTGATTCTTCACCATCGTCAAGTAGCATTGAACTAGAAATCCATTGCACCATTCTGTAGAGAGTGAATCTGTGAGGGATAGTGCAACATGCTCATTCTGATACGGGGGCCTAGTTCTTCTTTTGTCTTCTAGAAATCCAGCACCACTTCTAGCTGCATCAAGAATCTTTTGAGGCTTCTGATTAGGAATGGGTACTGGATTTGGATCTAGAATATCTTGAGATTCAGTCTGAATAAGAGGATCATGCTGTATGTGATATTCTTCATCTGAATCTAAAACTTGTAGCACATCATCATCATCAAAATTAGGTGGAGAAATAGTTATACCTTCTTGTGCTGGTGGAGGAGTATCATGCAAATGATGTTCTTCGAACTGGACACTTCTTTCAATGAAGCATATTCTGGTACCAACCTCCATCATTTTGTAAGCTTTTGCATCTTCTGCATATCCCAGTAGAATTCATTCACTACTTTGGGATTGGAAGGCCTTCCTCTTATCAAGTGGTATTCTGTCCCAAGCCTTGGAACAAAAAATATCAGATGAGAAACATTGGTATTATACCCATGTAGTACTTTGAATGGTGTGACCCCAACCACTAACTTGTGAGGCACCCTATTCTGCAATATGAAGCACAATTTACTTCTTCATCCCAAAGAGAAGGAGTTATATTCTTGCCATGGAGAAGGAATGTTGCCATCTCTTTCAATGATTTGTTCTTCCTTTCAGCCACACAATTTTGTTTTGGTGTGTATGGAACTGAGTTTTCCATTCCAATCCCCTTTGATTCACAGAAATTATGGAAATCTCTTTTGACATATTCTCCTCCTCCATCGGATCTTATTGACTTGATCTTCTTATTGAAACTGTTCTTAACCATAGCTTTAAAAGTTTTAAAAATATAAAAAACTTATGATTTTAGTTTCATGAAGTATATCCAGCAGTACCTAGAACAATCATCAATAAAGGTAAGGAAATACCTATAGCCATTAATGGAGTTTGTGTGCATAGGTCCAACTACAGCATTGTGTAACAAATCAAGTGTAGAGATAGCTCTATGAGCCTTCCCAATATCATACTTCTTTTCGGGATGCTTACCTACCAAGAACCCAGCACATACTCCATTAGAAGTTTGGATGGAGGGAAAACCTTCAACCATGTTATCATTGTGGAGCTGCTTCAGATATTTAAAATTGAGATGGACAAATCTCTCATTCCAAATCTTGCTAGTGTTGTTAGCATGAGTAAATAAAGTTGTAGGAGGAGAAACATGTAAGAAATGTGAAAACTCATAAGCTTTGGTAGATTGACTTGCAATACCTTTCACTACAAGCTTTCCAATGTATTTTTCTGTAATCTCAACTAAGTCTGAATCGAATGTGACCCTCATCGGAAAGTCTGTATGAGTCATCTGGTAAATAGATACCAAGTTAGCAGTAAGGGAGGGAACATATACGACATTTTTGGACTCACCATAAATCGCTCTGACTAAGCCTCTTCCTTCTGCTGGAATCTAGAAATCATCTCCCATGTGAATATTAGGCCCCTTTGATGGTGAAAGAGTAGAGAAGGATTCTATGGGGGAAACTATGTGGTTGGAGGCTCCAGATTCTATAATGTATGCCAAGGATGGAGAGAGAGTTTCTTTCAAAGCATGACACCTTTAAACATCTTCTGTTAGTGCTTCTTCATCATGATTCTTTGTTGCTTCCTGAGAAGAGTGGATATCTCATCAATTTGCTTCCTCATACAATGTTCTTTAATATGGTATCCCTTTTCACAATAAGGACATAACTTCTTTTCAAATTTCTTCTTCTTAGAGTTGGAGGCCCCTTCGGAAGATTGCTTATTTGGTTTATGATTCGAACTAGCTACCTTTGGCTCTTTCTTCTTTGATTTCCCCTTTGCTTATGCTTTGGAAGAGTCAATAACCAATATAGCTTGATCTTTGGAAGTCTAGATGACTCCCACTCAAATCAATTTGTCTTGTTCCTTGATTAAGGACTCAGAAAATGAATCTAAAGAAGGAAGTTTCTAATCAGGAAATCTTTCCTGCTTGGAATGAAACATAGAGACATAGAAAGAGTACTTAGGACCTATTTTGCTGAGTATGGAAATGACATTCTGTTCATCCTTTCGCTCTATCACTCATTGTCTGCATTGTAGCACTATAGACTGGAATTTGGAGAATAATTGATCAATAGTCTTGAAACTGCTGGGATGTAAAGATACCAACTCATTCTCCAAAATGTGTCCCCAAAGCTCATATTGTTTGTTAAACAAGCTATCAATATTCTCCCAGGATTATCTAGGATTCCTCAATCATTCTATAGGAAAGAGGATATCTCTGAAAATATAAGTACCCGAATGCTTCATCACAATGGTTTACAAACTTATTTCGCTCTACCAGCTGATGAGGCTCATCCTCCGATCCATTTATTATGTTGTGGTATCAATGCTTGCATAAGGCTAATTGCATATCAATACTCCAATCAAGGTAACTGGAAGTTGTGAGGATTCGTGGTTCAGGAGTTTGAGAACTCATAATTGCTCCAGTAGGGAGATTGCAAATACTTCTCTCAAGCTACGTAGCACCTGTCAATTTCACTGCAACTAACACTAAAACATATGAGCTATTAGAATCATTCTTTTCCTCTCAGCATGAACATGTTTTCAGGGCCTGTCACACCCTCTCCATTGCTCTGAATGAATCTAGAGCTAGCAAATTTTCATAGGGGACTTCTATGGAAACCCAACTGCTTATGATGTTCGATGGGGAGAAACAAGCATCAAACTTGCCTAAGAAAGCTCTGATACCATGTTAGAATTTTAATTCCATTTAGATATTTAGGCAGAGAGTTCTAATAATGTTGCATCAACTGAATGGATAATGAAAATACAAATCCAACAAGACATACCACACAAGAAATGGATGAGTATTGCTTAGGAAATTACAATATATTCATCATGATAATATCTAGTGTTACAATGTAGTTTACATAGGAAGAATTTGAATGCATGAGTAATGAATTCGAATCCTCCAAGTGGATAAGACTGTATCTAACTAAATCTCTAACTCAACGTCTCCCAATCAATATCAGAGTCCAAATAGACAACTCCCTGATGACCAATAACTCAACAACCAATGACTAGTTAACTCAGTGCAACTGAGAGTGAGGTAGGTAGGAAAAGCGCTCCTCCCCATCCAACCATGCATTATCAATGCATTAGTAGCGCTAACCTAACTGACTATGAAGTAACTAAATGTAACTAGGGGATAACTAAGACTAACTAGTACTAACACCAATTAACTAAAGTAGGTTGGTTTTGGGACTCCCAGTGGCTCCTAAAATGTAGGGATTGGTCTAGGAGGCTCCCTAACTGATGCATGCACATGCAGTAAGTGGAAGTTAACCTATAGTAGTGTTCCCCACACTTCAATGACTAGTACATGTGGCCCAATTTGGCCAAGTGGACCCAATTGTACTAGTGGACCCAATTAATTAATTTTAAGTTTTCTAAGTTAGGTAATAACTAATCTAATATACATTTGACCAAGGGAGGATTAATAATCCTAACAGTGGTTTCCCCAAGGAAAATATTTGTGTTCTTGTTTTCTTATTTTTCTTATTTTTTATTTATTTCAAATATCTTATAGAGACAATTTGTTTTAAGATATCATCTAATAAAATCAAGAAAACTTAACATGGTATCAGAGCCACCCTGAAAGGAAACACTACACAGTTAGGGTTTTCTACTCCAAATAAATACCTCGACAGATCAACCAGAAAAGAAGGATCCCTCAACTTGCCCCTGTATAGTGCATCTTTCTATGAAGACAAATTCAAATTCCAAGAAGTTTCAGTTTTGGACCAGTTACTACTATTGGGAAAAACTAGGGATTCAGTTTTCATGAGACTCCATCATCAATAAAAACAAAACCAAGATACAGTCTAAATCTCCCTAGTGAGTCACATCTTCTCCACCTATCAACCCTACTAGGGTTTCCAACTAAGAAAATAGGGTTTTTGGATGAAACCCTAGGTCATCTAGAAGGAGGTAATCCAGAAGTTGTTTTCTTCAAGTAAGTACTATTCCTCCTTGTTCCATTTGAATTTCTCATTCTATTAAATATGGAAAATAATACCAAGCTAGATTAAAATCTTGAACGTGTTGAAAACTTCAAAGCACGTAAGTATAGGATCATGTTCATCCTGCAAGAAAATGATCTAGATAAATTTGTAAAGGAGGAAGTGAAATAAACAGAAGAAGATGAGGCCAAGTCCAAGCATAACAAGGATATGATCATATCCAAAAGGATCATATATGACTCCATCAAGGATAACCTGATTCCTCAAGTATCCTCAAGGGAAAATCCAAAAGAAATGTTTGATTCTCTCTCTAGTCTATTTGAAGGAAGAAACATCAACAGGAAGATGAACCTAAGGAATCACCTCAAAAGTGTAAGAGCTATAAAATCAGAGACCATACAGTCTTAATTTTCAAGAGTAGCTCAAATAAAGGATCAGTTAGAAGCCATTGGTGATACAGTTGAAGAAGAAGAAATTGTGATGACCACCTTAAATGGTCTTCCAAGAGATTGGGAAGCTTTTATTTGAGAAATCTATTCAAGAAGGAAACTAACCAAATTCCAGAATTTGTGGGAAGAATGTGTCCAGGAAGAAGAGAGGATAACAACTAGAGAATAAAATCTAAATGACAATGAGGATCAAGCCTTGACAACTCATACCAAAGGCAAGAACAAAAGGAAGATTCATGACCATCCTCATAATACTCAAGGGTTCAAGAAGTGCGAGAAAGAATTCTCAAATCATGAATGCTTCACTTGTCACAAGTTGGGGCACATTGCCATCAACTATCCCATTAATGCAGAAAGAGTAAAAAATATGAAAACATTTCAAGCTCATGCTGTTGAGGATAGTGATCAAGAATTTTAAGAGGAAGGAAATAAGGATGAACACTCTAGTGAAGAGTATGTATTGATCTCTTCTCTAACAAGATCAATATCACAAGGAAATGACACTTGCCTAGTGGGTAGTGGTCCCTCCAAGAACATGACAGGTTACAAGGACTCACTCTCATTCCCTGTACAAAGGGAATTTCCACACAAAGCGATGCTTGGAGACGATTCCCAATATCCCATCAAAGGATTGGGAGAAGCATCCTATAAGTTGGACTCTGGAAAGTCCATAAAGATGAAATATGCCTTGTATGTTCCAAGACTGAAAAATAACCTTCTTTCTATTTCATCCATAGATAAGAAATGCTTCAGAATTGACTTTGTAGATGGGAGAGTCATGATGTGGATAAAAGGAAAAACCATAGATGATGTAGTAGAAATTGGAGTTGAATAAGGAGGACTCTACAAATTAAAGGGACATGCAGATCCAGCATTAGAAACCAGTACCATAAACCCATGTGATCTATGGCACAGAAGGCTTGCTCATATTCACTACAAAGATCTACCAATTGTAAGAAAGGTTGTGACCTTGTCTACCATAAATTCAGATAGAACATGAAGGAGTGTGAAAAGAATGTGAAGAAGCAAAGAATACTAAGAATCCTTATCCAAAAAGTGACAATAAAGAAAAATGAATATTAGATATTATCCACTCAGATATATGCGGGCCAATGCAAACCACTTCATGAAGTGGGTATGTTTACTATGATTCTTTTATTGATGATTACTCCCTCAATACTTGGATATAATTCTTGAAAAGAAGGATGAAGTTTTTGAAAGGTTTAAGGAATTTAAGGCCATGGTATAAAACCTCTCTGAAAATAAAATAAATATATCGAGGTAATATCACGGAGGAGATTTCACATCAAATGAATTCAATGATTACTGCAAGGAAGATGGGATTAAGAGGGATCTCACCATTCCCTATAATCCACAGCAAAATAGTGTGCTAGAAAGAAAGAATAGATATATCATGGAAGCTATGAAATCTATGATACATGATCAATATCTACCTATGTACATGTGGGAAAAGGTAGCCATAAAAATAGTATACGTACATAATAGAATCTACCACAGTTCCCTTGGGAACAAAACTCTAGAAGAATTGTGTTCCAGAGAAAAGCTTGAAGTAAGTTACCTAAATATGTTTGGTTGTCCCGTGTACATTCACATTCCCAAGGACAAAATAACAAATTTAGATCCTTTAGGAAAGAAGGGATTTTTCGTAGGATATAGCGAGTAATCAAAATCTTATCGAATATATACCCTAGGATACTGTCAAATTGAGCTTAGTAGAGATGTCACATTTGACGAAGATACAACCTTCATAAAGTCAAAGAAAGATAAGGAAGATGAAGAGGAGCATGAAACTACCAAATATACAGAAAGTCCTAAACCAATTAGGAATGAAGAACAAGATCAGATGCTTGAGGATCATGATATGACAGAACCCCAGTTACTGGAAGAATTACCCACTCAAATGATTTCTCAAAAGAGAAAATTTGTCTAGTCTCGTGAAGTAATAGAAGAAGCAAAAAGACATGGTGTCCTAGAAGGAACCATTAGGGAAAGGGAGAAGACAAAGGAATACCCTAGTTATATGGATTTGATGAGTGATCTAGTCAATAAAGAACCAACATGTTTTGAATAAAAAACAAAGCAGAAGGAATAGGTTGATGCAATGATTGAGGAATACTAATCCATCACAAAAAATGATGTATGGGAAATAGTACCAATACGAAAATGAAAGTCACTTCTATCCTCAAAATGGATCTTCAAAACGAAGCACTCAACATATCGTATTATAGAAAAGTATACAGAAATATTTGTAGCTCGTAGGTTCTCCCAGACAGAAGGAATTGACTATGAAGATAGCTTTTCTCCAGTATCTAGGTACACTTCAATTAGAACTATCCTTGCATTGGAATCCAACATGAAGTGGAAGTTACACCAGATGGATGTAAAGACATCATTTCTAAATGGCTTGATAGAAGAAGAAGTTTATATCAAACAAATGCAAGGTTTTGAAAATGACGATCGGGAAGCTTATGTATGTAAACTCAAGAGAGCATGGTATGGAAGAATCAAGGCATTCCTGATGAGTTTAGGCTTTACTAAGAGTAAAGCATATTCTAACCTGTAATATAATATTGAGTTTGATGGACTTATGATACTACTACGATGATGTGGATGATCTATTATTGACAGGAGAAGATAATCCCATCAACAAATGTAAGAAGAAGATCGCTGCAAAATTTGAGATGAAAGACCTTGGAATGATGCACTAATTTGTAGGTATTGAAGTATGGAAATATCGAGATGAGATTTTCCTGAACCAAGGAAAATATATAGTAGAAATCCTAAAATTATTTGGGATAATATATTGCAAGGCTATAACTACACCGATGAAAACAAATTTGAAACTATTGAATGATGATACTTCAGAAGGTGTAGATGCCACCTGTTACAGAGATAAATTCCTATGGCTTGGGGTACCACAACAGACAGCTTGACTCCAGAAATAAATCCTTTCCAATATGCAAGAGAAATCAAACATCTAACACTAAAGGATTCGAACTCGTACCTTATTCCGGACGGTTGAAGTAGATCCCCATTGAGTTTTCCAACTTTAGCTTGAATTTATTAATCACTTCCTCAACAACAAGTAAACAAGACAAGCATACTATATATTGGTGTTAGATATACTCTAGCATATATAATCAACAACGTATAATCATTTGAAATCATTCATGGATAAAATATTCCATCAAACATACATTATTGGACAGGAAAAGATATTTCTATTAATATAAAATCAGAGATTACAATGAATACAACCTCTGTCGGCACGTCTATGAATTGGAGAAACTGAATCCCCCACTTGGGCCTCCACCACCTCAATCCTCCATCTCTCGATATCAAGCTCACAAGCAAAAGGAAAGCTTGGGAAGAACACCAAAGTGCTCCAAGGGACAAAGGTATGCAGACTCAGGCACAAGTTCCGGCAACAATGGACTATAGTTTCTTTGCTCTCAATTCTCTTATGCCTTCAATGTATCCAAATGGTTCCGTATATAGCTTTTCAATGGGGTAATTAAAGGTTGAATCCGAGCGATCTAAAGGAATATGGAAGGCCAGGAGACAAGTGAGTTAGATCCATGTCAAGGAAAACTCCAAAAGGATTTGGATTTTGTACACATCCTGATGTACGCAGTTTTAGGGGTCAAACCCACATATATACACGATAAGGGGTTTAAAAGTCACGTATATCAATTTTCACATGTTTTTAGGGATGGTCTAGGAAAAATCAAAGGACAAAAAATGGTCCAAGGGGTATAAGGAGTCTGCATAGGGACAGGGGAAGGCCATACAAGTGTGATTCACTTGGTGTGGAAAAATCAGCTATAATAGATGCCCCCTAATGTGTGAGGCTAGAGGGGTCATACGATGGCCGAAATACATTATAAGTTCATCCCAGAAGTGGAGTGATGAAGAATCCCAATGGAAGACTAGGCACCTAATCAGCATAGTACAATGATGCAACTCTGCACATAACTACAAATACATATAGCAGTCTCGGATACATAAGAGTACAATGGACATGAATAGGCATGATACAAAATATGGCATAAGTGGTCATCACCATGTACAATATACATAGAGCAGAATATCTGTGATGAAGATATACAAAGGATCGTGATCTCCATAATGGCTGACGATATACAATGGATCAAGATCTTCATAATAGCTGGAAATATCTGACATATACTAGAATCAAGTCACGAGAGATGAAATCTCATGAACACTGGCACGATCAAGGAGGTAGCATATAAGAGATGCCACCAATATGGAAGGTCTTCTACACAAACTTCTATGAGTACAAGTTTTACTATGTGAATATAGGTGTCGAGGTCAAACATAGTAGTCCATCGTCTGATTACCGGTCATTGATTTATACCATTAATAGACGTGAGATCACCCA
The DNA here is from genome assembly GCA_001517045.1 of Pseudotsuga menziesii. Lineage (NCBI taxonomy): Eukaryota > Viridiplantae > Streptophyta > Pinopsida > Pinales > Pinaceae > Pseudotsuga > Pseudotsuga menziesii. The sequence goes on along the minus strand of LPNX010755853.1, from coordinate 10,091 downwards.
CCGATAATGATAATGGGAATCAAGGTACTAGAGTGCAAAATAACAAGTGTGAATAGATGTGTTGAGGTTGAACACTTGAGAGGATCCATCGATCAGGGGACATTGATGTATTCCCAAAAATTGTCGATGGCGAGAGAACCTTCCACTGATGACTGCAAGTCTCAAGGCACTCAGAAATGACTCTAGATTCCAATCCCAGAATAAAAGATCTGAAGTCAATGGGATGAAATCTGCTGGAAGGAGGGAATTAAGGCATCCCCCATCATCCAACATGAGGTACTTAGCAAAGCTATATAATGTGGGAGGACTCGATCATAAGGTGCATGAACCAGTTGTTATTTTTTCAACATTAAGCTAGCATTATGTTAGGATCTTTACTGAGAGAATAACAAGTACAAAAATCAAACACAAACACATCACAAGAGACAAGAGACACAAAGATTTTTCCTCAGGGAAACCATAAAGGTGAAAACCCCGCAACTTCCTTAGAGATAGAATTAGCACCAAAACAGTAAAAGCCCCAAAATAGTAAAAGCCCCAAAACAATATTCCTCTTCTGTCTAGTCCCAGTGTATTTCCTTCCTCACTAATGTGCCACACTTGAGTTAGTGAATGATGTGTGTGATAAATAGAGAGTCTCACTCTCTATTTATATTCTTTCGTTCACTTGAAGTGCACTCAATCATGTTGGCCTTACTTAACAATTACTTACTAGAGCCGACATCTCTATGAGTGTCTAATAACCCTAATGCCCCGAAACTGTGGGGACTTTAACAATGACTTGACATGACTTGTTTACATTATTGATCCTCCCGATCGAAACATCGGGGCAAGAAAACATGACTCAAATACATAATAGAAACATCCCAGAATAAACATTGGGTTACAATAGATAAGATACATAGATGAATACATTTCGAAGTTACAAATACATCAACACTCCCTCTTAACTAGGAAGGTATTCTTTCGACACAATTTTTAGCACTGGTCTTCTTCTCTGTATCAGCTAGATCATCTTTGTCCTCAAGTCATCTTCATCTTCAAGTCATCTTCATAATCGAATCTAGATCATCTCTCGATCTAGATCAACATCACTGGACTGGATCTGGATCATCACTCGATCTGGATCAACATCACTGGACTGGATCTGTATCATCACTCGATCTAGATCATCACTAGCTATCATTACTGGATCTCAATCATCACTCGATCTGGATCATGACTGGTGCTATCTCATGATTCTTCTTGTCACAGGAATTTCTACAGAGCCAGCCCTTTTTCATGCTGGTTGTAGGCCTAGCCTCCATGTAGGTCTTTTCTAGCACTTACATCTAATCAACACATGATGCGAAGAATGGCTCATCATTTCTATCTGATCAACACATGATAAGAAGATAGATACTGCACTTACATTTGATCAACACATGATATGAAGAATGGAACTACACTTACATCTGATCAACACATGATGCGAAGAATGGCACAACACTTACATATGATCAACACATGATGCGAAGAATGGCTCAACACTTATATCTGATCAACACATGATGCAAAGAATGGCTCTGCACTTACATCCATCCAGGTGGGAACACATCCTGCTCACAATGATGGAAGGGCTTGCACTCTCATCTAATCCTATGAGAACACATCCCAATAGTTATATCAGAATGGCCCCCAGTCCTCCTCGACTGAGCTACCTAGTAACTGACCAGGCGCCTCCATTCTCCTAGAGAATGGTAGTTGCCCTTACATCCGACCTGCTCGTCGGAATGGTAAACACTCACATCTGACATGGAAGGAACTTAATCCTTTAGACATGACAGAATGGTTTAGCCCTTACATCTGATCAAGTGGGAACACATCCCTCTATCACATCAGAGTGGCTACTCAGTTCTTACACTGAGTGTTCCTGGTAACTGACCAGGTGCCTCCATTCCTAGAATGGCAATTTCCCTTACATCTGTCCTACTCGACAGAATTGCCATCACTCATATCTAACATGAAAGGGAGCAACCCTATCACCATGATAGAATGGCTCAGCCCTTACATCTGACCATGGAAGGAACCAATCCTCTCACCATGTTAGAATGGCTATGGGTCTCATCACTTTCTCTGGGAGAGAACCTCGATCTGGAGAACACCAAGTCTCTCCTTGAAGTAGTCGAACTTCAGCCTAGCCAATGGCTTCATCAATACATCATCTATCTGTTCCTCCATCGCAACATACTGGAGCTTCACTGCTCCTCTCTGCACCATATCCATGATATAGTGATACTTTATCTCGATATGCTTCGACTTGTCATTTAACACTGGATTCTCTGACTCTAGTCATATGTTTGGAAGCCCCACTGTCTATAATCCAATCATCACTACCATGAGAAATGTTACCTATGAGAGCAGAGATCAGAACATATTCATCCTCGCTTGAAGAATCTTCACTTTCATATCTGGATCTCTTCTTGGATAGTTCATCATCCTCTGCAGTATGGGCATGATGTCTTCTTTTGTTCCCCTTCTTCTTATGAGAGTGGCCCTTGTTCTTAGGGAATTCTTTTGCAAAGTGTCCTCTTTCATCACATGTATAACATCTTAATTTTGATATGTCTCTTCTGGGATGAGAATCCTTACCTTTGTAGTAATGAGTTCTTCTTCTGCTTTTCTTGGAGTGGGCTATGAGGGTTTGGTATTCACTTCCCATCTTCTCTTCTCGAGCTTCTATCCGTGCTTCTTCTTGAGAACATTCTTCCCATAGTCTGCTGAATTTGACTAACTTCTTTCTAGCACAGATTACTTGGATAAAATCATCCCATGACCTAGGAAGGCCATTCAAAGTAGTCATCACAATCTCTGCATTTTCCACTTCTTCATCAACAGCTTCTAATTGCTCCTTGATCTGAGAAACCCTTGTGAATTAAGACTGGATAGTTTCTGCATTCTGAATCTTCACATTCTTCAGTTGGTTCCTCAGGGTCATCTTTCGATTGATGTTCTTTCCTTCAAATAATTTGGTTAGGGCATCAAACATAGCTTTAGGTGTCTTGAGAGAGGACACCTATGGGATAAGATGATCCTTAATAGAATCAGCAATGATCCTCTTTTCCATAACCATATTCTTCTTATGTAACGCCTTTGCCTCATCTCCCTCTGGAACTGGAACCTCCTGATGGATGTAGGAGTCTAATTCATTCTCTTCCAGGACCAAGGAGATCCTATACTTCCAAGCTCGAAAGTTTTCAGCTCCCTCAAGCTTTTCATCAAGCTTGGTGTTAGCACTCGGAATGTACTCAGGTTGTAGGAAGCACACCCCGAGGTAACAGTAAAACCACTTTAGGAAGATATTGATATTTCTCTCCCAGAGAGGGATCTCTCAACACAAATCTCACGAAATCAAATGATAAACAATATTTAAACATTCATTCATTTGGCTGAACCATTCGCATATCCATTGGGAATGGAGTCATATACAGGTAAAAGATCATAAAGATACATACACGAGAACTACCAAAGGCAAGATAATCACATCATTACAGTCATTAAGTTTGATCTGGGTGTAAAAGAAGAGATGAGAAAACAGTCCATCAATACAGAGCGTCTAAGACGAATTCCATATCAATTTTAGCAGAAAAATCATATAATATCTGAAATAATGAATAGAGCATAAACATATGAATTCTACTCATTCACCACTGCATTCCGGNACAGATATGTCTCTCCAAACCAGCAACTCACTTGATGGGATCCAACCCCCATCTCATCAAAAGATACAAATATATAGATGAAATAATAAGTCTTCCCCCATNCAAAATGGAGTGTTACACAAAGGAAATAACAAGCACATAAGGGAAATGGCACAGACTGCAATGTCAATGACACATGAATCTCTGATAGGAAACTTCTCATGTATT
>LPNX010755837.1:359825-447274 GCA_001517045.1 Pseudotsuga menziesii | reverse complement strand
TATATATGGGTTATTTTAATTAGATGATTAGTTAGTTTAACAATAAGGTGAGTTAATTGGTTTTTAGTGGATTTGGTTAATTGAAAGTAATATAAGCAGTAGTATAGTATTTTTAAATTTATATAGAAGAACATTGATGTCCCTATTCTAAGTTTGGATATTTTGAAGTTACCATGATAGAATAATATGTTTATATTTGTTTCTTTGTTTTTATGGTTGTTTCTCTCACTATCTATCCATGTTTGTGCATGATATTATGTAAGTCATTTGCTTATTTTTTGTATAATACACTATTAGTGTAGGATTATATGTATATGTGTTCTAGGGAAGGGCACAAGGTACTCATGGAAAAAAGTAAAAACCTATTTAAAAAATTATGCAGGAAGAAATTAATTAACCATTGCAGAAGAAGGAGCATGATTTTTCACTAAGGTTAGTGAGAATTTCATTGAATCAAATATGAAAGAGATCAAGAAATTCATTGAAAACTTTAGTGCTCAAGAGTGAAGAAAAACACAAGGAAACCTGTCGAAGTTAATAGATTCAAGAATAAATAATTTGGACAATTATTTTGAAAGAAAAAATCTCATCAACAAAAATCCTCCATTGATGAGGTTAGATAAATGTTTATACGAACGTATGTGATAAAAATATTTTTTTTTTATCAATATCATTGCTTTAATTCTTAATTGAGAAAGAAGATGAACATAAAACATATAAAAGTCCAAGTTTACCAGTTTTTTTATCATCTATAGATATTGCAAAAAAATTGCATTCTTGGGATTATTTTCTAAGAAAATAAAGATACAAATATGATAGCGTAGATTGAGAACCCCATTGTTGCAAAAGCGAACAAGTTGATGTCACTAATGGGGTCACTAAACATGAGATGAAAACAATAATGATCGTTGTGATAAAAAAAGCATATAAAGAAAAAAATGAGAGAATAAATGCATATATGAACAGGTCAAGAAAGAAGAAAGACATAGTCGATACATAAAATGAGGCAATATACAAGAAAATTGAGAGGAAATAACATAGTCAATACATAGAATGAGACAATATATAAGAAAATTGAAAAGAGAAAAATAAGAGTTCAGTGCAACATAAAACCCTTGTCAACTTGCATAAAATAGATAGTAATAAAAGAAGAGAAAGAATAACTAAAAAAGAAAAATTATATTCAAAAATAAAATATTGATAAGATGTAACTGATTAAATAAAAGAAGATTGATAAGATATAAATGATCAAATAGAAAAATATTAAGATTGATAAGATATAAATGATCAAATAGAAAAATATTAATAAGATAAGAGGTTGCTGACCCTATCTAAGTTAAGTTATAGAGATAAGTCATAAAAATCAGAATTAAAATAATATGATAATAAAGAAACACATATCTTTAGTACAGAAATTGCATCTTTGACATCCTAAAAAAAATTATGATTTTAAGTAATAGATTCTAACCCGAAATAATGTTGAAAAAGTTGATTCTATCATTTTTATGAAATATATGAAATTATAGTTAGCTATGTTGAAAAAAATTTATTACATATGACTCATAAACATAAATAAATAATATTATTTATATATATAAATGAGACAACTACACATTTGACATATAAATTCTATCATTTAATGAAGAAAGGAAACCTAGTTTATCAACAAAATCCATATAGAGTTTGTGCATTAAGATGTCCATAGGAAAGAAGAGACGCATTAAGTGGTTGAAATGGATTTGCATAGAACATATTTTTTTACTTTCTATAAATAAGATCACTTGAGCTTCCTCTACCCGTTGAGAAAGAAGAAAACTTAGGCAATGTAACTTGCATTGTGAAGGAGGTTGATTATTTACCCGTGCTCAATTATGTTAAAACAACTAGGCATAAAAAGAATATAAATATGTTATATGCAATACCAAAGGCATAAGAGGAATATAAAATGTTATATATGCAATATCAAAGCATAGAGCATCAAGCTATGAAATGTAAAAAATTGAATTTTCTTTTTGTCTTTTCCTTTTCCTTCGAGTAATCTTTTATTTAATTTAAGTTTTTTGGTTTCCCATTCATTTTTTTTGCTTACACTATTTTCATAATTTATTTTATTTTTCTTATTTTTATTTTTATAATTTTAATATGGTTTTTAATTTAAACCCTAGTTTTATTTGTTGGTTATATGTTTACTTATTAATATTAATATGATCCTTTTGTTAGTTTTATTTGTTTATTTTTTTTTAAATAAAAATAATATATTACATCAATAGTGGATCATTACAAAATAGTGATACAAAACATGTCCGTCAGACAGCTGGCATGTTGAGACAATATAGAGCTAGACTTGAGCTACAAAAACAACTGGTCCCCAGGGGGTACCAGATCAGAGATTTCATCGGGCCCAAGGGCCATGACATTCAAAAACGGGGATTGGACTAACCTCGGAGTGGAACCTGAATTTCTCAAAATACACGGCATCTGATAGGCCAACTTTACAAGCCGAGACAAAACTGAGATGGACATAAAGCCTTACAAGCCAAGATAATAGTAGATAAAACAAACGAACACAGGGAATCAAACCATTTTCTTAAAGGCCGAGGGCAGACTGGACACCATCGCTTGTGCCGGGACAGTGACCGAGCATGGAGGGACCGCATCAGGCTGAGTGCGAGAAATGAAACTCTTGTGCGCTTTGCCACACCTTCCACATCGAGCACATGGACACGCAGCTTCCTCAGGGCCTTTTTCAGTAGCATAGAAAGTGACCCCGAGCTTAGAAGCAGTGATATCCACCTTTTGGTGGATTAGATGGCATTCCCCATTGTGGTACTTCCAGGCTTTAACGGGTTCCCTGTCCCCTTCTTGTTTTGCTTCATGTTCCATGTAAGAGTGACCAACCATCTTCATATTGACCTAATATTGCATAAGGAGATGATCATAGGTAGCCGCGTGACCCGCAGTGGTTCCGGGGTTCAAAACCCATTCCGCCACCTCTTGGTGAAGGTCTTCCTTAGGCATATTTTTGACCGTATGCCATAGATCCTCTGCCTTTTCCTCCACTTCCCGGTGAATGTTCAGAGGGATATGATCTTTGAAGTATTCAGCCTCTTCTTGGGCTTGGATTTGCGCTCATGTGGGCCTACGGGGATTCTTCACGATACCCTGCTCAGCCGAGGAATCACCAGGGGACTTACCCTTGTCCATCAAACGTTTCGGTACCATTTTCCACAGGGTGGGTATAGGGGCAAGTGCAAAGGCTAAGGAGGACATAGTGAGCCACACACAGGCGAGGAGGAAGGGCCACAGGGAGAACTAGAGAGACCAAAATATAGAGAGCGTTCCTAAACGATGAAAGCAAGTCAAACGAAGGGGCGCAAAATAGAAAGAGAAAGGAGGCATGATTATCCGGCCAGGGATGTACCTTGAAAACGTCATGGAAATTATGTAGACAACCTCCCTCGTACTCTTTCCCATGGCGGATCCACTGCCAAACATAAATGTCCAGTCATTTCGGTCGTCACTCCATGCCCTGCCCGTCCTTTCCCATTCAGCTCCAATGAAAAATATAATGACCAAGGACAGCCCCCGATGGATCTACTTGCTTGCCAGACTGATATGGCCAGGCATATTAATGGAGGCCTGTCGTGGCGTGCTCGCGCCATCTATCACCTCTCGCCATCGCAGCGTTCGAGCGTGCCATCTGTGTCCCTCCCTCGAGATCATGAGTAGCCATCTGTCTGCGATGATGGGCCCAATATTCGGCCCCAAAGTTCTCGAGAAGGCCCCATCGGTGTGCCAAATCACCGTCCACACCCGCATTTGCAAGGAGCTCTGCTTCCTTATTGGCATCCCTTCTGACGTGGCTAAAAGAGATGGCTGAATGGGTGCGGAGCAAATCACAGAGGGAGTCTAGGCGGTTGGAAAGCCTCTAGCTGGTGGAAACTTGTCCGCTAACTTGGCCATTTGCTAAACGTTTCACCACCTGGATCATGATGTTGGAGTCTCCCTCAATTAGCATGAGGAAGCAATCACTGCGAACTAGGCATTCTAGGCCTTGGATCAGACCTTCGAGCTCAACGAAATTGTTAGTATCCTGGCTGATGGCACCTAGAAAAATGAAAACTATCCACCCTTGGAAGTCTCTGCATAATCCCCCATATCCCACGTCACTTGGGTTCCCCCTGGATGACGCGTCGAAGTTGAGCTTGAAAACCTGAGGGGGTGGAGCCGACCAAAAGTTTGGATTGGAAGGTTTAATGATCCTGTCGCGCCAGCAGAGCCCGTCCATTTGAGTTTTGTCAAGCCCCCAAAATTCTGTGATGTGAATTTCATCTGCTGGGATAAGCTTGTCCTCGTCGTGCCATTGCATGCTTCGAATGGAGAAAGGTTATCCTTCACCGTTTGCCAGACCTTCTCAATGCTGTTACACTTATCACGAAAGATTCTCCCATTCTTTTCCTTCCAAAGGCACCACATGGTCATTCCTAGTAAGGCATTCCATATAGTCCTAATGATTCTGTTTTTGAAAGCTTGATGACTCCAGTCCATCAGAGTTCTATCCGGATAAATTCTCTACCTATCACTTCTTCGGAATCCAATGGCCCCCTTGTCCCAGATAGCTGCAGCAAAAGGGAAACAATCAAGCAGATGGCTCGTGGTTTCTTCCGCTTGGGAGCACATGCAGCATTGGGATGGTCCATGGACACCTCGCTTCTAGAGAATCTCACAGGTGAGGATACAGCCTTTGACCACAAGCCAAGCAAAGAGTCCTACCTTGGGCCAAAGATTCAGGGTCCAGATCTTCTTCCAGGTTTCCTCTTCCCCTATCCAATTTCTGATTCGAATATTGTAGGCTTCCTTGATGCTAAACATCCCTCTGTCTGTGTATCCCCATCTTAGAACATTTGGTCCCTCCTTGAGCCTGATGAGCCGATTGAGAATTTCCTCCTGAAAATCCTCCCAGTCCGCCAACTCTATTTGGTCAAGTTTGTCGATGAAGTTCCAACACCTTCTCCCATTAAGAGTCCTCTCTTGCTAGAAGTGGTGCACTTGTATTTTGTTAGCCGACCTAGAAATTTCCTAAATAGGGGCCCATCTTGGGTTATCACCAAGCCGTGGGAGTTGATTCCATGAATCCTCCCAGAATTTGGCATTCCTCCCATCCTGAATTTGTCAAAAACTATGACGTTGCACCAGGTTCCGACCACCTTTGGCCTTCGTCCATATGGAGGATCCCAACTGATCTTCGTTGTAGTGAATTAACTGGGAGAGAGGCCTTTCATGACCATATATGATGTGCCAGAATCTATCCCATGGTTCGGATGTGTGGGTAACCCACCTCCACCAAAATTTCCCACCTTGGATTTCGGCCATAATTTCCAGGTCTCTGAGACCAAGACCCCCCATCAACTTGGGTCAGCATATACTATCCCAACTAACCAGAGCAAATTTGGCATTTTCCACTCGACCTCCCCACAGAAAATTACATTGGACGTTTCGGATTTCATGGAGGATAGACTTAGGAGCGGAGAGGACTGAGAACAGGTATATGGGCATCGCCTGTAACACCAATTTAATTAGGACAAGCCGGCTGGGGAGGTTAAGAGGTCTTAGGGTCCAGTTCGCTAGCTTCTATTTCATTATGTCAAAGAGTTCAAGCCAGTAGGTTCTTTTCAATTTTCGCAGACCTAGGGGGACGCCTAAGTATTTTGAGGGAAGGGATCCTTTCACGAAACCCAGGATGCGTAGGATGTCCCTTTGGGTGGCTGGGGCGGTATTAAGGAAGAATAATTGGGACTTGGCCAGGTTTACAGCTATACCTGAGGCCTTGGAAAAGAGAGATAGAATTTTTTTGAAGCTTCTCACTTCTTGGAATAAAGGGTGCCCCATGAGCATGGTGTCGTCAACGAATTGTTGGTGAGTCTGCGGATCCACGTTGTCCTGAAGTCTGAGACCTCTCAACTCCCCATTCTCTGCCTAGGTTTGAAGGAGACAGCTCAAACCTTCTTCCATAAGAATGAAGATAAATGGAGAGAGAGGGTCGCCCTGTCTGGTATCTCTGGACGGTTGGAAGATGTGGGTTGGAGCTCCATTTAGAAGGATGCTAAAAAAAGGAGTGGAGATTAGGCCCATAACCCACTCAACCCAACCTTGGCAAAAACCATAGGCTTCCAACATTTTGCTAATGAATTGCCAGCTTAATTTGTCATAGGCCTTTGTTATGTCAAGTTTGATCAACATACCTGGCTGCCGAGAGCTTTGGAAGGAGTGAATTACTTCATGCACGAGGATGACCCCATCAAGGATCTCATGCCCTTCCACGAAGCCATATTGTTCTGGACAGATCAAGGAGGGGAGGAGGGGCTTCAGGCGGTTGGAAATCACTTTGGAGATAATCTTGTATATCACGTTATAGAGGGCTATGCTCCGAAACTTGTCCGGGCTCTCGGCTCCCATTTCCTTAGGGATGAGGGATAAGAAATTCATGTTGAAAGCTTTTACAACCCCCTTTTTGAGTCTAGATTATTCAACAATTTGCACTACCTCTTCCTTCACCATATCCCAAAAGTGGTGGAAGAAATTGGAAGTGAAACCATCTAGGCCAGGGGCTTTTCCCAGGGCCATTTGATTGACCGCTTCTTCAACTTGCTGAAGAGAGACCAGCTTGATGACCATCTCATTATTTTCCCCAATGATGGTGGAAGGAATTAAGCGAGTGATTTTAGCTATATCTCTCTCCCTATCATCGTCGTCTTCACTCAGGATCTACGAAAAATAGTTGGAAAGCTCCTCTTCAATCTCCCCTCTGGTTTCAATCCAACTGCCATCCAGCTTTCTAAGTTTTTGGATTCTCGAGTTGCTCCTGTTCTGGAACACCAAATTATGAAAGAACTTCATGTTCTTTTCCCCATCCTGTAGCCATTTGACCTTGGATTTTTGTTTCCAATAGATGCCTTCCTGCCTTTCTCTTGCCTCCAGTTGTTCCCATAGCTCTTTCTCTTTTTTCTGAATGTCCTTGTCCCATCCATCCACCATTCCCTTCTGACTGAGGAGCTCAAGTTCAGAGGTCAGTCTTTTTTTGTCCTAAAAAATGTTACCAAACTCTTCTTTGTTCCAGGTACAAATTTTGGCCTTGAGAATCTTGAGTTTCTGCTGGAAATAGTACATGGTTGTACCTGTGGGGGGGACCATCTCCTTCCACCACTGGTGGACAAGATCTTTGAAGTTCTTATGGTCTATCCAGAATTGTTCAAATATGAATAGTTTCCTCAGAGTGGAACGAGACCAATGCCAGTTAAGGCTGATAGGCCAGTGGTTAGATCCTACAGCTGGGAGAACGTCATCCATGATTTCACTTGTACTGTGGACTATATTATCCATAACCAAAAATATGTCCAATCGAGAGGCAACCAAATGTTCTCCACCATGTTTTTTGTTCCAAGTATACCAGCCATTTCCAGTTTCCATATCCACAAAGGAGCTTTGGGTCTGGAAAACTCTAAAGGCCTCTTGGTACTTGTCCAGAGTTCTGCTTCCTCCCTTCTTTTCATTGAGGTTGGAAATGAGGCTGAAATATCCACCCATCACCCACCGGCCCCTTTCCGACTGGTGTTTTGTCCAGTCAAGGAAATTGATGAAGGCTTGCTTCTCAGGGAAGCTACTAGGGCCATAAATATTAACAATAGTGCCCTTCACCTCAGAATCAAGGTGTTGGAAATCAGCCATAAGGGAAACCTTGTTGGCTCTCCATTTTGTGAAATCCACCACCTAGGGGTGCCATAAATTTGCGATTCCACCGGATTGTCTAGCAGCATCCAGGGCCATGACATTGCTGCCTTTCCAAATTTTACTTCTGATTTTTTCCAGTCCCTCACAGCTACATTTAGTTTCCTGAAGGAAGAGAATATCCGGGTTTTCCTGCTTAATTTTCCTATTAAGAGTCCTCCACATCCTGGGGTTACTGCACCCCCTGATATTCCAAGAGATTAACTTCATTGGAAAACCTTGGAGACTTCAGAGAAGGCTGCCTTGATCGTTGGGTATTGGCCTGATTTTATGAGTTTAACTCCTACTTCTGCAATGCGTTGCTTGTTTATTTTTCTCCCTCTATGCTCCTCCTCCTCTGGAGATTTCCTCTTGTTTCCTTTTTGGGGATCTAAATCTATCCCTAGGTTTGGATAAGCCCTAGCCTTGATTATTGCTTCTTGGAGGAGCTCGATTTTCTGCTTGGGGACATAGCCTTTACCCTTCTTTCCACATTCGGCTTCTATCGCATCCAGATCTAATTCGCCTAGTTCCATTTCCTCATCCTCTTCGTCTTCAACTATTTCCTTCTGTTGGGTTTCCTCTCTCTCCGGGGCACTGGTATCCTTGGTTGGCTGCTCCCCTTCCTCCTTGTCCTTGGGCTTGTCTTCATCTGCTCTGTCCCCTAAGATAGCGAAAGCATTTTTGGATCTGTTATCCTTCACCTCCATGTCGTTTTTGACCTTCGATGCCCCACCGCCCCTGCTTCTTTTTCTGTTCTTTACATGGGTGAAACCATCATTGTTCACAGCTCCCATCGGCCATTGATCAACATAGGCCATCGTAGGAACAAACTTGGGATAGTTTCTTCCTAAGTGGCCATACTCATGACAGTGCCTACATCGAAAGGGGATCTGCTCATAATCTATGGGCTGGATCCATTCTTCATCTTCCCAGTTAAGGCTTATGGATCTGGGAATATCCTTAGAGAGATCCAAGTAGACACAGATCCTAGCAAAAGAAGTGTACCTCTAGGCCTTTGTTTGCTCTGCAACCTTTATAAATTCACCTAAGGTATTTCCTATGTCCTTCAAGGTATCCATATCCTAGTATTCCCCTGGCAGAGAAAAGAGGTGGATCCAGACAGGGGCAACTGTCATGTCTTCAGTTTCTGGATTGAAACGTTCCTTCCATGGGCGAAGATAAAGACCCACTGAGAAGAAGAAGTAGGGGCCTCCTTCTAGGATGCGGTCGTGATCCTCTTGGTTACATAAAATAATAGTGAAAAAAACCTTGGAGTCGAGTTGTAGATCGTAGTGGCCTTTAGGGTTCCATACACTGTTAATCCATTTGACAAGATCCTTTTCCTTGGGCCAAATCCCCACAAACTTCTCGATAAGGGATTTCTCCTTCCATAGCTCAATCATGCCCCTTACCTTCTGTTGTAAAGGAAAGTTTCCTATGGCTAGGGTTTAAGAGGCCATTAACATACTGGGGTTGAAAGGTGGATGCAAATGGTTCTGCAAGTATATATAAGCAAGTTTCAAAGATTAGAATGGTTCGTACCTTATCCAAATGAAGGTTTATCCAAGCAGCCCTTCAATCCTCTTCTTTATCCTCTTGCTCCTCTTGCTCCTCTCACTCCTAGAGACATGCAAAACAAATTATACCGTCCTCAAACCATTATGACCACATATAAAGCAATGATAATTAAATAAACATGAACTAATAATCTGATTAACATCAACATCTAATCATAAACATATATTCAATCACACATTGAACAATGATTTGGGAAGAAGAATGACATCACATCTTTATTAATCTTGAAAACAAGTACAAGTATACCTTCTCTTCAAGTTCGGCACCTCACGAAACCTTGATCCGGTTCTGCTGCTTCTCTTCTCAAAGGAACTCAGCCTCCAAGCTCTGCAACACAAGGGGATGATCACTAGGGCAAAGGTGTGGGCAAAGAGAGCTCCAAATCCTCTAGCATAACAATGCAAAGATTCAAGTTTCCTCTCATGGACCTCCCTACCTCTATTTATATTCTTAATGAAGAGTTAGGGTTGAAGACAAAGTAGTTACAACTAAAGGAGTCAGTTGCATAACTACCCAAACTACTAGAATTTCAAAATACGTATTTTTTTGACAATTTTGGGAAGCATATGTGGGCTATAGAGACAATAGTTGCATACATGAGGAGTTATACATGGGTTTCAATGTAGAAAGTCGCGTATTTAAGGCGTATGCGACTATTATATAGAGCAACTCGCGTATGTACACGGGTTTTCTTAAGGAAACTCTCATACACATCACAAAAACTCATTTTTAGGGTATTTTTGGGCATTTTCAGACTTTGGTGTCTTCAAGAAAGTTTTAGCTAAGGTAAATATATTTCCAACGGTGTAAATATGAGGTCAAAAAGAATTACAGAAATCAAGATATGGGTCCTCCAAGTTAGGTGTTTTTTCAGTGACTTTTCATGAAGTGTTGACATGTGACGAAAACATAGGAAAGTGGTCACAAGTAGAGATCTGTCATTTTGAGCTATAACAGAAGCCCCCTAATGTATGAGGTTAGAGGGGAAGATGATAGCCGAAATGCATTATAAAGGAAAAAACTGAGTATGGAGAGAGCAGAGAATCCAAGATCAAAAGGCTCAAATGAAGGTACCTGAAAGAGAGATAAATGTCAGACAAAAACTGATCTCTGGGACATACAAGTCCATATACAAATCATCACCACAAATATACAGGAGGATCCAACATATGTATAACTGATGAAACTATCATGGTCGCTCAATATGCAAAAAGGCACCATATCAAATCTAAAGGAGTCATGGCCACAAATGAACAAGGTGGATCCATGCTCAACAATAGATCATAGCCACAATAATACAAGGTGGATCTATGTCTCAGCAAAATTTCATAAAGAGTGACAAGGTCTTGCATAGCTTGGGCAATAGCAAAATGATGATGCTATTGTCGGCCCAAGGTCTTCAATCCGAACCTCACAAAAGGTACGAATCCTAACCATGCGAATAAAGGAGTTGAGGTCGAACATGGAGGAAACCGTTTGATTACCGATCAATAATGAGAACCATTCACAAACGTGAGGAAAACCACCATTAATTAAAATGGTCCCCAAGGTACCTAGTACATTCTAACAAGTGTGAGTACAAGGACTTGAAGTCGAACACTTGAAGAATCCATTGAGTAGAAAACATTAAGGTATTCTTCCTACCCAATAGCAAGGGAAATTGCCACTAATGACTGCAATCCCCAAGGTATTGTCATAAAACTCTAAATCTCATCCCCAGAGCAAGATGTGTTGTCGTCGATAGGAAGAGATCCGTTGGAAGGAAGGCATTAAGGCATCCTTCATCATCCAACACGAGGTAAGTCAAAGACTAATTAGATCTAAAATTGGTACTGAATTTCACGAAAAGAAATGCTGAAGACATGATGTCATGAACTAATACCAGGAAATGGCCGACACAAAAGGCCAAGGCAATTGCAGAATGGCTGACAAAGGTTTAATCCTTGAATAGTGAGCACGACACAAAAAGTGACTTAGGTAGATTTTGACACAAAAAGGACCAACAATACAAATATGCAATGTAGGAGACATTGACAGATTCCCCATATAATTGGAAAAGAAACCAATCGGAGGAGTAAGAAACTCTGAATCAAGATAAGGTCAAAATACTAGAACCCAACTGTTGATAGACTCAAAACTGGTGCTTTGTTCAAGGAAACAAGACTTGCTGCCATGATGTAAAAAACATGTGAACGAACTTCCCTTCCCCTCTTTCTTGTAAAGGTTTAACAAGTCCAAGAAAGCAAACTCAGGACCATCTTCATTTTTGGCAAGCTCGAAGAAGAGACAGAAGAATGCTTGATAAAGCACCAATTTGTGGATTTTACTAGCCCGAACTAGTACATGCTTGACGTTGTTTTCATAGTTTAGAGATTCTGAAAACTCCAAAGAAGACTCCAGGGGGGTGATTTTTCATCCAATTTAGTCTCCTGAGGCCGGAAAAGTATAAAACAAACCACAGAAGAACTCTCTTAGCTTCCGAAGAAGTAAGGCGCACCTTTTTTGTACTTAGTCGGGGAGGTCCAAAAAAGGTTAAATTACCACCTACCCAACGCTCCTTCAAAAGCAGCATATAGCCTGAGTTTTATGAGTGTGAAGGAAGGCAAGATCACTTGGAAAGATCCATTTTATTACAAGAAATGGGACTTACAACAGTAAAATCGATGCTTTGTTCTTTAGGGTTTAACGAGCATGACAAATACATAAAGTACACTCGAAATATTTTTCATGTTTAGGTCCATAGCACAAAAAAGAGAAAACTAAGCTCATACCGGGGGTTCCTTTTCTGTAAGTTTAGTCCCTCAGGTTTGGAAAAGTGATAAACCTATGCCTGAGAATACACTTCTCAATTCCAAAGAAAAGAGAGTGTTCCTTTCTCGTATTATTCCACATGGTCCAAGAAAGTGATAACCTACCACCAATGTGGATGTCCATTCACATATTCTTAACGAGCTTGAATGGACAAGTTTACTCGGCAGTCAAGTCTATTTTGAGGAGTCAGACCTGGGCCTAAAGAAACTCAATATCTTTCCCATGAAGTTTTAACGAGTCTGAAAAAGTCAACTCACGGCCTCCTTACTATTTTTAACAAGCTCGAAGGAGAGCAGAAAGAATGCTCTAAATGCGAGGAGACGAGTGTCAGGGGCAAGCGAAACTAGTTCCAAGCGCGAGGAACAAACCTATGCATAATGCAAGGAACAAGAGCAAGTTAAAGACACTTGGGGAAAGTCTCCTCAAGGTAAAGGGTGTCAATTTGCAAAGGCAAAATGATACGAGGCTTAGCGATGATGAGAACAAAGATGAGGGCTTATACAATGAGCTAAAAGTGTGGAAGCCGGCATCAAGCTCATAAGCGTGAGCAGGGCACATGCAAATGCATTTATAGCTTGAACAACAAGACAAGGCCAATAAACAGTTGTGAATCCAACTAAGAATCCTGTCTCCAAGAAACAACAACATCAGGATCATATTCAGAAGAAAAGATCTGATGCGGGTCACTTTTGCATAAACAAATGTGACTTTGCTATCTTCTATAAAAGGGAAAATCAAGGCAGAATTTACCAAAGAAGATTCTATAACACCGAGGTTCGACGGTTTATAATTAGTAAGATCAACCTCATAAGGTAAGAAAATATCAATAGGGGAGATAGAGTCTATAGGAACAAACTCAATATCATAGGAGTTGAAAAATTCATATGAAAAATCAAACTCATCAAGATCACTGACTCGCTGTTCGAAGGGAGAGTCAAAAGAGTCAACAAGACCAACATAAGAAGAAAGGTCAGGCTTACTAGGAAAATCAAGGTTAGACTTAGTCACAACTGAACTAACATCCAATAGAAGATCAAACTGTATCAAAGACTCTAGGAATACTTCATTTGAAGGAAGGAGATCATCTGAGATAGGACACATGTATAAACTTTCAAATGGATTGATAGAGTGGAGAGTGAGCTCCATAGTCTGTATAGGATGAATCACCTGGTCAACTACTGGGACCAAATACCGAGAAGGTAAGAAAGAGTGGGATTGATCGACAATGAATTCGATTCAACCGCTTCATGAAAGTCACTCTCCGAAGGGAGAGTGGGATTGACCAAAGATGACATTGGTTCAATCACATCAGGATCACTCTCTAGAAGAAGAGTGGGATCGACCAAAGCTAATATTTGTTCAACCAATTTATCAACCAAAGGTTGAGTAGGATGTTGAGAAAGTATAGGTTGTTTAGGAGAAGGAATTTCTTGAGTCTCGGACCACACTCTTCGCACCTCCACGATAGCAGGGCACTGGTGAGTAAGATGATCTCCCTTGCATAGCTTACAAGGGAACTTAAGTTTGCACTTTTAACGACTAGTTTTCTCAATAGTGTCAACATGACTAGTAGTGGCTAACTGTTTTCTCTCAGCATGACCTATAGAGGCTGAGAGTTTGCCCCCAGCATGAACTACAGAGGCTGGGTGACTGGGTCCAACCTGACTAAGAGAGGCTGGATGGTGAATATCAACTTGACTTGTAGAGGTTGAGTGCTTAGATCCAACATGACCTACAGAGGTTGGATAGGTTCCCCCAACATGAACTGCAGAGGCTGGGTGGTGAGGTTCAACTTGACTTGTAGAGGTTGAACGAGTGCCCCCTTGCTTATGTTACTTCTTCCTATTCCTCCTTCTTTTACTCCTTTTAGACTGCCGGTTACTAGTATCAGTACTTTCACTGCATGAGGTAGAAGGAGGAGGAGAATCAACTACAGGTGAAGGGGAAGCAATGTTTTGATTCCCTTGATATAAGGAGCTTACATGAGAAGCATCAGGAGCATTCAGGGCGGTTGGAGTGGAAAACAACAACACCGGTATCCCTAGGGTGAATCCAGGTAGATTCAGGGTGGCCATTAAGGGAACACCAACATTCCTCGTGAGAGGAATAATACAAGGATTTCCCAGCATGGGGATCTCTTGGTTGGTGTTCAAAGGGGTGTTAGCCATATTTTCAAACTAGGAGACAAAGTCTGAGGTTGACAGGAAACCAAAAGTGCAAAGCACACACCTAAAGGTACACTAAGCATAGACAAACCACATAGCACTCACTAAAAATTCCTAAAGCCAAACAGACAAACATGTATAAGATATGCTTTCCAGAAGAAAGTTGATAGACAATTACTTGGCGTCCCTGTAGATGTTCTTAGGCACAAGCGGAGGAATCACCCACCGCCCTCCCACACCTTCTACCGGGGTTACCTTCCAAGCCTGTCCAAGGTCAACCAGAAATAGCCTTATGGTGTACCTATGTATGAACCCTAGATGTCAAAGAGACTAAAGGCTACCTTAACTATATTGACAGTCTGGGGGGACACTCGCAAGCCTGGTTCATATGCATGGGTAGGGTAGCAAAGCCCGAAACCCTGTCTAAGACAGAATCCCCAGTTGTGCAAAAACCTTGGTCTATGCTTTGACAAGAAATCAGAGGGTTATCTCTTCAGTCCAAGCCTCCATGTGGCCTCGTTCTTAACTCCCATTTGAGAGGAGCTTCACAGATACAATCAATGCCGAAAAGGGTTTACCTAGTGATTGGGAAACTATGTCTAAAATTTTATACTCGTGGAGAGTTAAAACTCCCTAATCCATAAGTCTAGCCTGAGCTAGTTAGTGTATGACCCTATAAAATAAAACTTACTACTAATTTTTAAATTATATCGTTTATTTTAAGGGATATATTTAGTCAGAGGGTAAATGGCATGAAACTTATGTGGTGTTTTGACTCAAAGTTGAAACAAAATGACTAAGCAAAGAGATATGAAATGCAAAAAGCAAAAACTATTCTCTTTTTCTTTTTTAAATAGAAACTTGAAAGCCACGAAAGAACAATTCTTTTTATTTTTTCAAAAATAATGATATGCAATGCATTAAAGACAAAACTCTAATCTACATGCATATTAAACAACTATATGTTCTTTTTATTTTTCTTTTATAAATGCAAAAGAAGAACTACCTACAAACAAAAGGATGCAGATAACAAGAACAAAGAAAAAGGAACTCTGCTATACAACCACCAAAGAAACTCTAGAATGAACTAAAGTCAGTATAAACCCTACTTGGAAGGAAGGCTTGCATAAGAGACAAGTCAACTACTTTGGCATGGTGAAGTTAACCAACAAAAGAAGAAGGAAACAAACACTAACAATCTTCTGAACTCAGACAAAGATCACCAACAGAGGCTAACTAGAAACATAAGCCAAAAATCATACCAAGCAAAGCAGGTGGGGGGAAAGAGCAAAGAAAAAACCCTAATGCTATAAAAAGGCTTACCACATAGATAAATAACAACCAAAAGGGATGACTCTAACTCCCTGGAGTCATGCACCTGCAGAGGACACCAAAACACCTCCCAAACAGCCCACAACAATAGAAAAAACCACAAAAATGAGGAAAAAACACTGTTTAAAGGGGCATACGCGAGTTTCACTGCTGACAGGTCACGTGTCATACACGGGTTGACAATACATCAAGTCACGTGTACCAGCACATGCGGGTTGTAGACGGGTTGACAATATAGAAAGTCACGTGTACAAAACCAGACACGCGACTGTTCAATCTGCAACTTGTGTATGGGTGGAAAAAAATCCCCAAAAAGGTCAAAAAATGCCTTAGGAAGGCAAGGGCAGTATGCTATTAGACTTATAAATTTTTCCTAAGTGGTAAGAAGGACCTAAAACCAATGCAAAATACTGAAAGAAAGACATAGAAACCCCAAACAGAAAAGGCTCTCCCCAGCGGAGTCGCCATTTCTGTTGTAAAGGAAAGTTTCCTATGGCTAGGGTTTAAGAGGCCATCAACGTACTGGGGTTGAAAGGTGGATGCAAATGGTTCTGCAAGTATATATAAGGACCTAAAACCAATGCAAAAGACTAAAATAAAGATAGAGAAACCCCAAACAGGCAAGGCTCTCCCCAGCGGAGTCACCATTTCTGTTGTAAAGGAAAGTTTCCTATGGCTAGGGTTTAAGAGGCCATCAACATACTGGGGTTGAAAGGTGGATGCAAATGGTTCTGCAAGTATATATAAGCAAGTTTCAAAGATTAGAATGGCTTGTACCTTAGCCAAACGAAGGTTGATCCAAGCAGCCCTTCAATCCTCTTCTTGCTCCTCTTGCTCCTCTCGCTCCAAGAGACCTGCAAAACAAATTATACCTTCCTCAAACAATTATGACCACATATAAAGAAATGATAATCAGATAAACATGAAATAATAATCTGATTAACATCAACATCTGATCATAAACAGAGATTCAATCACACATTGAACAATGATTTGGGAAGAAGAAGAACATCACATCTTTATTAATCTTGAAAATAAGTACAAGTATACCTTCTCTTCAAGTTCAGCACCTCACGAAACCTTGATTTGGTTCTGCTGCTTCTCTTCTCAAAGGAACTCAGCCTCCAAGCTCTGCAACACAAGGGGATGATCACTAGGGAAAAGGTGTGGGTAAAGAGAGCTCCAAATCCTCCAGCATAACAATGCAAAGATTCAATTCTCCTCTCATGGACCTCCCTACCTCTATTTATATTCTTAATGAAGAGTTAGGGTCGAAGACAAAGTAATTACAACTGAAGGAGTCAGTTGCATAACTACCCAAACTACCAGAATTTCAAAATACATATTTTTTTGACATTTTTGGGAGGCGTACTTGGGCTGCAGAGACAACAGTCACGTACATGAGGAGGTATACATAAGTTTCAATGCAAAAAGTCCTGTATTTAAGGCGTACACGACTATTACATATAGCAACTTGCGTACATATGCGAGTTTCCTCACATCAAAAAACTCATTTTTAGAGTATTTTTGGGCATTTTCAAACTTTGGTGTCTTATAGAAATTTTTAGTTAACACAAATATCTTTCCAATGGTGCAAATATGAGGTCAAAAGGAGTTACAAAATTCAAGATATGGGTCCTCCAATTTAGGTGTTTTTTCAGTGACTTTTCATGAAGTGTCGACATGCGACGAAAACATAGGAAAGTGGTCACAGGAAGAGATGTGTCAATTTGAGCTATAAAACCTTCTTGGATCTAATATAGATCACTGGGATGGTGGGAGCTTTGGGCAAACCGGCCCCCATCCTGGGCTTCTAGCCATTGGATATACCGGCCTGCTTCTCTATCTTGGCTGAAACAACCCCATCGTCAATAACGGGACCCGAAGGGCCCGTCTCCCCCATGAAGCCACCAAGGGGAGGCCAAAAAGCCCTGAAAACCTATGAACCCTTGCTCAAAGAGAGCTTGGAAGGCCCATGCAGCTAGGCGTGGCAGGTAAACCCTTAACGAGAGAGTAATCTCCTTCAAACCCTAGCTGGCTTTGTTTGTCAAAATTCCTTTATTTGTTTCCTTATTAATGTTAATCTTTTGTTTTTATTTGAGAAGTTTATATTTTATAATTTTTTTTGTATTTTAATTATATTTTACTTAGTTATTTTTATTTTTTATTTTATTTTGTTTTGTTTATTTATCTTTTTTTATTTTGTTTTTTAGTTTTTTCTTCTCTTGATTATTTTCATCATTTTTGTTTTGTGTTTTTATTGGAGCTATCTAATGAAGGGACCCGGTTGATTTTATGCCAAAATTCGGTGAATTTAATTTACAAAATCTGTAATTTCTATTGTTTGTTGGGTGATTTTAAGTTCATAAATGAAATCAGGTGATAGGAAAACCCCCAACACCCACACTCTTAAGATCTAGCAGTGTTTTTAGGGCGTATTGAAAATTCCATGAAGATTCATGACAAAAAACTGATAAATACCAGCCATAAATAGAAGTAAAAAAATCCCCTGTTTAAACAACTCGGTTTTTATTTCCTTTGATTATGCATTTTAGTTGTTTTTGTCTTGTTGTTATTTTTATAATTCCTTTTTGTGTTTTTATTTCTTTTTGTTGGTTATAAAATTTTCTTTTCCTTTTCATTTTTTGCGAGTTACATTTTTTTTCTTGGGTTTTATTTTAGGTTTTTTTTTCTTCTCTTTAGGGTTATTTTTGTCTTTTACTTTAAGTTTTTTTGTAATTTATCTATTTTATTTTTGTATTTGTGGATATTCATCGCTCTATATTTCTCTTCCTCTTGTCCTAAAGGTAGATCATGTATTACGGATCAGAAACATGAAATGCAATTTTTCTAACACAATGACTCTCAAATTCGTTCCAAACAAATTTGAATCTTGTCATTGGAGTTAGTGTTAGAACATGGTAAGTTTCACTTTATAACCAAAGGATCTTAGTTCACACTTAAAAAATAAAAGTAGGTGATTTTCCAAACCCCCAAAAAGACAACATAAAAGAAAACAATGGAAAGTTCTATAAATTAGTAGATGAAGAAGGTGTAGAACTTAAATAAGTAGGCTACATAGAAGGCAAAGATATGGTAGTAGAAGAATTATTAATAATTCATAAATAATTGTTAAGTCTATTAAAAGGATTCAACACGAAGATGAGTTGGGAAGGTTATCTAAAATGGATCATTATATAATCTTTAATGTGACTTGGTAGTTTATGAGTGAAAAATTTCAAGCTATTAACTTGTAGATCCCATTTTAGGGGTAGGTCCTATTTTGGTGATTTGGGATCATAAAACATTTGGAGTCAATTTGGGGCACTAAAAATCTATGTTTGGGTCAATAAATTGTAGTATAGTCTACAACTTCTTAACATTGTTCTAGACATCAAAATATTCTCAATGGAACAAAGATAACCTCAATCAATGTTTTTATGAGGAAGTTATGCCTTTGACAAGTTGACCAATGATTTTGACCACAATGGTATCAAGTGGTTGTCATGTCAGTTGCTATTGCTCAGACACATAGAGCTAGTCACATGTTGACTGTCAGGACAATCCAAGAGAGTTCAACACCTTAACCGTAACTACAATTTCATATATGAAAAAAATCTATCCCAAACCCTAGATGGCTATTGTTTTTGGGTTAATCTTGACTTGGTAAACAATAATTGTTTTAACATACAACATATTCCCTAAATCATTGACTTTAACGAGGATGCGTTGATGTGAATTTTTATAGTTGATTTTGCCACGCTCGGTATATCATGTTTTTATGGTCTATCCATGTCCCTATGCAGACTCCTTCAACCCCCCTTTTCTCAGTATTACTTTCATGCTCCAAAAAACCCCTTAAAAAGTCATGTTTATGGGTATACACTGGTCACCATCCTACTACCTATGTGTACACACAATTTGCTCCATTATGACCCATGTACATCGAGAAATGTGCTCAAAACAAAAATATTCGGAGTTTTCCCTCATCAACTAACGAGTAAAGTGAGTCTTGGCCTTCCATAGGCCTGGAAACGCTCCAACTCAACCCTTACTTCTCATTGAGGGAGATATATATTGAGATATTTGGACACATTGAAGTTGGAGAACTTGTGAGGGAAAAGAGACTATAGTGGATTTGTGCCCCATTCTTGCATACTTGAGTATGCATCCCTTTATCCTTGGAGCAATCATTGGTGCTCTTTCGCAAGCTTGCATTTTTCTTGTGAGCTTGCCTTGATATGGAGTATTGAAGTGGTGGAGGCGCAGGTGGAGGACTCAATTTTGTTGTTGTTGAGGATCAAATGTAGGTGCAAGTGTGATTTAAAGCTTATTGAGGATCTTCTACAAACGTCTGGAATAAGGTACACTTCTCACCACTTAGTGTTAGAATTGTTTATCTCTTTAGGATATTGGAAGTGGATTGATTTTTGGTGGCATACTATCTATTGTAGTCCACCCCAATACATAGGAATTTTTCTTTGTAATAGAATTGGAGAGTCCACTAGGGACTTTCCTTTTTGTTGGGGTTTGGGTGCATAAAGTACTTAATTTGCTTCAAGCTTCTCTGTGTTTCTGTTTCACGTTTAGGAGTGTGTTATCCCATTGGAATTACTTTGAAGTAATTTGAGTCTTATCCTACCTTTTTACCACCTATCTCTTGCTATACGTGGGTCATAGATATAACAATTGTGTATACATGTGGGCTGTAGTACTTACAGTCGTGTATACACACGGGTTTTTTGTGAACAGTCGCATACATACATCTTTGTGATCAAGATATTGATGTTGGGGAGATTCTGGGTGAGTTGTAAGTGTTGTTGAGTCTTTTTGGGTGCATGTAGTGCTTGTTTACTACTTTTGTGCTAACCAGAGACGTATTTTTCTTTGCTTTTATTTAAAAATTGTTCTTGTCATTTATCTCCTTTTTGGTTTAGTATTAGTGCATTAGAATTCTTTGTCTTAGTGTCTTGCTCGCATTGTGTTTGATACTTGTTGCAGGGTCTGGGATTTTGTAGAGTCTATTTATTGCATTTTCATATCATTTATAATCAAAATACAAAAATACGGTTATTTTTGGCATGTTTTGCATAATGCATTTGCATTGAAATGGTACTTGTA
This sequence comes from Pseudotsuga menziesii, assembly GCA_001517045.1. Taxonomy (NCBI): domain Eukaryota; kingdom Viridiplantae; phylum Streptophyta; class Pinopsida; order Pinales; family Pinaceae; genus Pseudotsuga; species Pseudotsuga menziesii. The sequence goes on along the minus strand of LPNX010755837.1, from coordinate 426,500 downwards.
TTAGGTTTTCTTAGATGAAATAGTGTTTAGGATTTCATATAGGAATGATTGCATTGGAATTTGAAGGATAAATTTGTGCATCTCATGTAGTGGCATACCCCCTTTTTCATATTTAAAGACAAATTGCACTTGGCACTGTTTTTTAGGTGTGCATATTTATTTCACTGTTGAGTCATAATATCGCTAGTTGCTCGTTCATTACCCTTGAGTAATCACAACCATTAAAATTAATGCTTAACTTAAAATTGATTACACTTTTTTATTTGATAAAGGTGCACCAACAATCTTAGGTTGTAGTCTTGGAATAGGGTGTCATGAGTAAATTTTTCCAAGACTATGAAATAAAAAAATTAGGTGTCGATTCAGGTGAGAAGTGAAATCCTTGGTATAATTGGTGTTCTTAGGAGGCTCCTCTTATGTAGGAGTTAAGCCTTAGGAAGGGCACACATTAGTGGTGGTGATATCCCCTTGCCACTTTTTGTTGAGCGTCGGAGATATTTCCAAGATCTTATTGGTATCTAGGGGATTTTGAAGTACCTTTGGTGCTTTTGATATTTGGGATTTGTTACCCTGCCCATACAGTATATCCCACCTACGACTATTCTCCTGTGCATTGGTTATATTGGGGCGATCTTAGTTTCCTTACCTAGGTATCACAGGGGGTACTTGTAGAAGTTATTATGTAAGTGTCCTGGCCAGGTAGGGGTTAGACAACATAGACGATATATGTGTTGAAGTTGAGGCAAACTATAATTTTTTACACACCTCCGCTCATAGTGTATGGGAGTCTCAGGCCTCTCCTAGGACAGACATACCTGCTGCATTCAAGGCCTCACTTATCCTCCCTCTTGGTTTGTTTGCATCTGAATTAGATTTACTTAGGGGTGTGCTCTTTATGCGCTAGCTTGCTTTAGAGATCGTAATTTTTTGAGTCTTTATAGTTTTGTGGAGTCACCGTGGATTGATTTCTGGTGCTCTTTTGATCTCAATGTTTAGCAGGTATTTCTCCTTGTGACTCTCCTACTCCTTCTCGAAAGAGGACTAGGATTTCTAGGTGAATTCTTACACACTATGACTCACACACTATTCTCATCATGAGTACTACATATGAGAACCCAGAGATCCTTCCTTCTCCATTCTATGGAATGGGGAATGCTATTGTCTTGAGACCCGGGACTCCGGTTGACACCAACCCTCACGGGGATGGTACTTCCTATAATACATGAACCCAGTTGTCAGACTTTACAGCTACTTATCGGAGGTCTTCCTCAGGAAGGTCGAGTAGTGAGACTCATCACATCCCCTCTAGCATAGGCCATTTTAGGTTTGGCATGATAGACCTTACCATTACTATCCTGTCATCTATCATTGATCCTGGTAGAGATCTTGGTGTTAGGATTGGGGGCACCACATAACCGTTTCTTGTCGATATATTTGGGAGTGGTCATATCGCTCCTTCTGCCCCATTCGTGGGAGGATTTTTTCCCGGTATTAACACTAGTGTTGACTATTATGGAGGTGAGCATAGAATGTGAACATTAGAGGAACAACTTACATTCCATATTATACCCCATCATCCTCCGCACCTATTCCATCAAATTCCTTTAATATGACACACCCTCCTCATGTCCCGCATGGTCCTTCGGGACGTGGTGCTCCATCTAACCATGTTGTTCCCTAGTTGGTTGGTGTTATTGTGTCGGGAGGTTACGTACCTCCTTATATGTCTGGGGGTCAACATGTTTATCAATGTTATAACTATGGTTATATGGAACCTCATTCTCAAGGTATACCAAACTATAATATTCCTATGCATCATTGTATGGGTCATTGAGGAGGGGGATATTATCTGACTTATCGAGGCAATGGCCTTTACTACAATCCTGCTTATATAAACCAACCTTTTCAGGGTCATGGAACCATATGACACAACCTAAGCTCCCTTTATTAGGTATGTTGAATTTTCTCGGCCTTTAGAAGTTGACCAATGATCTGGTATCTCATGATCCGATGTGGCCGGTTGTTGCCACCAAGATTCCATCAGATATCCCAAAGTTTAAAGGTAAGAGTGGTGAGGACCCCAGAGAGCATGTGACTACTTTCCACCTCTACTTCTCTTCAAACTCATTGAACAATGACTTTGTTCATTTATGTCTATTTCAATGCACCCTCACGGGTCTTGCCGCGAAGTGGTCCATAGAGTTTCCTAGAGGCACATATCATACATTTAATGAATTAGCCATGACCTTTCTTAACCACTTTCATCTAATAGTACATTATGATTTCAACACTGATCTCTTGTTGACATTTTGGTAAGATAAGGCCACACATATCTCTGATCATATTCAAGAGTGGCGCACAGGAAAGAGGTTGATTAAGGCCAACATTCCATTGGAGTTTTTGTTGGAATGGTTCCTCAAATATTTATTGCCTTATATCGAGAAGGATGTTTTGACATCCAAAGTAATGAATGAGGAGTAGGCTATCTTTAGAGCTCAGTAGTTGGACTTGATTTATGCTTAGTATCTGAACCTTTATGAGATTATTCCTGATGCACCATGGTGAAAATTTAAACCTAAGTTTAAACTTGGGCCACATGCCGATGGTATTGTTGGCTTCACGAGTACCAAGGCTATAGACTAGGTTACGAATCAAATGGGAAATTTTTCTATTAATCTGTTTACGACAGGACAAGCTACAACTTCGCCCAATCCCACCCAATCCATGGATGTGCTCTCAGTACATTGGTCAGACCAGAAGGGTAACCAACATCCCGGAAGGAATAGAAAGAAGGGAACAACCAATAAAAGGAGTGGGAATAGGAAGGAGAACCAAAATGATGACAATAATGGAGATGGTGCTTGGAGGGACAAGAAACCTAAGTGTAAGATTAAATTCCCTTGCAAGTTGTGTGGGGGAGACCAGCTCACATACTTATTCCCTCATATTGAAGATGCCTTGAAGTTCATTTCATAGGGCCCAACTGTGTTAACTAACCCTATACCAAATAATAAACATATGGCTTTTAGGAACATGGACACTGGAACTACTTCTGGTGGGCATCAAAATCTATTGAGTGAAGAAGGTTTCCATGGTTGTATCAACATGATCTCGGCCTCTAACATTGTGACTCATGAAAAATATTATGGTCTGTTAAAACCCAACTTGGGTAAAGAGCCTGCACCTCCTGAGATTCCTTTGCATATCGATAAGACTGAAGCTATACCTCGTATACCTAAGCGATTCCTAAAGTGCTCGAGGGCACAATCCTAATGCTAGAGCTTCCCAAAATTATTATATTATCGAGGAGTTGGGTTAGAATCCCCGTGCAATGTTATTTCTTGAAATTATTCATACTTATACTTTGCAAAGGAAAGCATTGTTGCTTCCCTTGGTATAGTTGATTCCAATCCTTCCATAGTAGCTATATTTGAAACCCACAAGATCTAGCCTCACTTTTCTTACCATTTGGCTTTCTTAGTCCATGTGGAGTGTCTGAATAACAAAACCAAACACACAGTCATAGATGAAGGCTCTGCGGCCGCTGTGATGTCTATGGCTTGCTGGAAAGGCCTTGGCTCACCCACGTTCTTGAAATCTATGACCATGTTGTCAACGCTCGATGTACATTCATTTCGGTCGCATGGTATCCTTTCCTCTCTTCAAGTCCAATTTGGAGGGAAGACTGTGCCGATCGAGGTTGAGGTGGTTGATGCGATCCTTGACTACAATCTTTTACTAGGACATAACTAGATTTACGCTATAAAAGTGATCATGTCTTCCATTTTATGTGTCATTTGCTTCCCTTTTGAGGATTCGATTATCACAATCGACCAAGTGTCATTCGATAGTTCTATTTTGACTGCATCGTTGGGATCCACCATCTCTACTATTGATAATTATTAGCCGATAACTGAGAATGTTGGATTTGGAATGTATCCATCACTGATGGGATCTTTTAATAATTCAGCACCAATCCTATCTATTGGTTCCACTCTTGGTAGTGAGTCATCGTCGTTGATTTCGGTCCCATTTTTCACTATGTATTTGGATGAACCTTGGAATCTACCTTATCCAAGTACTTCAGAAGAGGACCCTAGAACTACCAAGATGGAGATGCAGTTGTATACAGTGGAGGTTTCTTATCAAGCTATTCTTGATCCCATTGTAGACCCTGGTCCTTCCTCTTCATGAACAGAAGAGGAGGATCTCTTTGCACTTCCTGCTTGGGTGGTTGCATCATCACACTTGCATGATAACCTCGATGATGTTCTTCCTTCATATGAAGTGATTCTTGAGGCCATGAATGGTCCTGAATGGCCCTGGGAGGAGTTGCACCATCGCTCTTACTTCCTCCTGGAGATCGAACGGATCGAGCATGATGACTTTAGGATGGCCCTTGGCGAGCATGTTGGTTATCCTATGGCCCCATTAGGCACTCATGGTGTGTATGCTGAAGGGAACATGGTGAATCTATCACCTATGATTCCCATCAATATTTATTGGATTCCTAGCAAGATTGAAAATGTTTACATTGGTGTAGATTGTTCTCCCAATGAAATTAAGACATCCACTGATGTTTTTAAAGAATTTCATGATGTTTTTTCTTGGTCGTATGACGATATGCTGAGAATATATCCTTGTATTTTCAAACATGAGATTGAAACGTATCCTAATGATAAACCCGTTCGACAATGTTTACGCTTGATGAACCCCCGTAAGGCGCCTGCCATTAAGATTGAGATATAAAAGTTACTCAAAGATGGATTTATCTATCCAGTTAACTTAACTGAATGGGTGTCCAATCATGTTCTAGTGGATAAGAAGTAGGGAACCATTTGTGTGTGCACCAACTTCAGAGACCTAAATAAGGCTTGTCCAAAAGGTAATTTCCCCACACCATTCATAGACCATATTTTGGATGAGTGTAATGGGAGATAAGTATTCTCATTTATGGATGATTTTTTGGGGTATAATCAAGTCCAAATAAAACCTGAGGACCAACATAAGGATGCTTTCATTTTTCCTTGGGGTATGTTTGCACAACAGAAGATGTTGTTCGGCCTTAAAAATCTCGGAGCTACCTTTTAATGGGATATGACCTTTTCTTTCCACGACCTTAAGTGTATTATCGAAGTTTACTTGGATGATTTAGTTGCTCACTCTCCTCTGAGGGTGGATCATCCAAATCATTTGCGCTTGGTTTTTGAAAGATGTTTTCGTTATCAAATCTAGTTAAACCATCGGAAGTGCATCTTTTGTGTGAAAGTGGGTCATTTATTATGGTTTATCGTGTCCAAGGAGAGGGTTAGGGTTAGGGTTGAGGAAACACTACGATTTTATAGCCCGCACATGATTATACATCCTCAAAGTCTCTAAGGGATGTTTAACTTCTTGCGTATATTTGTCATTAATTTCTCCAATTTAACCAAGGGTTTCATGCCCTTTTGAAGAAGGTTACTCTGTTGATATGGGATAAGCAAGCCCAGGAGTACTTCGATGCAGTTAAGAAAGCCTTGGTATTGACTCTCATGCTTATTCCACCTGAATATAGCCATGATTTTCTATTATACATGGTCAGGTCTCAAGAGATGATTGGGATGGTTTTGGTTCAAGAGGACGACGAGCTCCAGGAGCTTGTTATCTACTATCTTAGTCGAAATCTCATTGATGCATAAATTGGATATAGTCACAATGAGAAGCTAGCTTTAGTGAATGTTCATGCAGTATAGCGGTCAAGACATTATATACTTATTTGCTAGACTACAGTCATATCTCATATCAATCCATTTCAATTTGTCTTGACTAGACAAATGATAAGGGGGATGTACAATAAATGGATTGTTATTTTGCAAGAATTTGATCTCGATTTTGTTTTGGAAAATTTGAAGAAGTCATTAGTTTTTGTTGAGCTCATGTCAGATCTCCCTAGTCTTAATGAAGACGGGATCCATAAGGATTCATTTATGGATGAGCATATCTTCCTTGTTTTGACCACAAACCCTTGGTATGGTGATATCATCATCTATCTTCATACTTTAAGGTTTCCTCCTCACCTCTTGTGGGATGAATGTCAACATTTACGACATAATGCTAAGAACAACCGGATTATCGGTGACACATTATATCACTGAGGGGTATATTCCATTTTGCATCGGTGTTTAACCCATGATGAGGCTGCTCGACTATGTTGAATGATTTCCACAGTGGGGCATGTGGTGGTCATTTATCTCGGCTTGATAAAACTAAAAATATTCTTAGAGTGGGTTATTGTTGGCCATCGATCTTTAAATATTGTGTTAATGCAGTCAAGCGGGGCCACCCTTGCCATGTGTTTACATAGAATGTGCACTCTCATCCTTCCCTATTACATCCTATTATCACCGTCACTCCCTTCACCAAGTGGGGGTAGAATTTATGGATTGCAACCTAGCTTCAACTGGGGGAACCATCACATTATAGTGGCCATGGTCTATTTCATGAAATGGGAAGAGGATATGCCTACAATTAAATCCGATGTTGAGACAACCGCTCATTTCTTTCTAGATCAGATTATCACTCGGTTCGGGATCCCGAAAGAGCTTGTCACTGACCATGGCAGGCACTTTCAAAATAACATGATGGATGATTTATCTTTGAAAATGGGCTATAAGCAAGAATGCTCTTCTTCTTACTACCCTAAAGCGAATGTATAGGTTGAAGATGTTAATAAATCTCTTAAGGCCATTTTGCAAAGAACTGTTACACAAAGCAAAACCAATTTGTACATTATGATTTACCTCGCTTTGTGGGATTACTGAACTACTATTAAGACTGTCATTGGGTTTTATCCATATCAACTAGTACATGGGGTGGATTTGGTTTTGTCGGTTGAATGAAAAATTCCCTCATTGAAACTAGCCATAGATATTTTATTGAAAACTTTTGAATTGGAAGAGTGTTTGGTCCACTTAGAGCATCTTGATGAGCAGCGTCGAGATGTCATAGTGGATCTAGAGATTAATAAGCATCATGTTAAGGGTCAGTGCGATGAGTCGATCCGTCCCCATAAATTTAATGAAGGTGACTTAGTCCTCTTATATGACCAAGCTAGTGAACTGTTGGGGGGGGGGTAAGTTTAACCCCATGTGGCATGTTCCTAATGTGGTGAATCATGTCTTAGAGAAAGGTGGCCATGAGCTAGAAGATTATGAAGGGACTGCCTTGGAGGAGCCTAGAAATGGGCTCTATCTCAAAAAATACTATGCCTAACTCTCAACCGAGGCTGATATATTGTATAATATTTTACAATTTGCATATTTTTCTTTTGGTACCCTTGTAGTTTTATCAGTTTGTTGACATGCTTACCATTTTGTGATATACATTGACAGAGTCTTTGGTATACCTAGGATTTGTTGATGGTATCAGGCGCCATACCTAGAACTTAGCTTTGATTGCTTCAGTCATCTATACACCTAAGGGTCATGTGGTGTCTTCATGAGGTGTGTGTCTTCGACCATCATCAAACAATGTTGTTGAGTATAGTGTCATGATTGAACTACTACGCGACACCATTTCCAATTCAATCACTTGAGGTCCGCCTTGACTCACAACTAGTTGTGTCATAGTTAAATGGTTTTTACTGTATCAGGGATCCTACTTTATTACGAAGGTTCTTACGGGTAAGATTGTTAGAACAATAATTTGACTACATAACATATGTTCATATACCTAGGCTTTACAATGATGCTGTGGATTCTTATGAAAATTACATCTTAGATTGGAATTTTTCACATCAATAATGAAGCATACACATTCCATTCACATTTAAACACACATGTAAATACATCAACCCGATCACTATAAGTTTTTTATTTCTAAATATAGTTCAAAATGGTGTCACAATACAAAATATCATCATACAAAAGCAGGGTTTCAAGCCACCAAAAATATACGGTTGATACAACAAGTCTAGCTAGGAATATACACCTACGGGCCGGGGTGATGATCGTGATAAAAAACAACTGCATTGGCCAACTGTTGAAATAGTCTAGCCCATGGATGGGGTACACCTACTACGTGTCTCTACATAGCCCCGAGAAAATCATCTACTTACACCGTGTGTACCTTGTGTGTCTGTCTGGAGAAGTTGTTGTGTATGTTTTGGAGTGTCCACTCCGCATTTGCACAGATCATATCATCCTCTCGGCCCCTCTGACGATGTTGGGGGAAGGCATCTGACCATCCCAGACCCACATCTGCATACACATGATCAATGTTAGTACATGATACCTCCAAAAGCATGTTTTTTATTTCCTTATATATATATATCAAAAATAAAAAAGAATCAAATAATTCAAAAACATTTAGTATTTTACCTATATCACCATATGCGACACCCGTTGGTAGTGGCATGTCTGGGTTTTTGCAAAAGTCGATCCCTACATAGGGATAGTCCTCCACAGTCATGATCTGTCACCACCACTATCGGTAGAAGTCTTGTGGGAAAGGACTGGGAGTTCGACATCCCCCTAACCACCGCATCACCTCCTCCCAACGGGTTTGGGATGGATCTCACAAACTATGTGAAGTAACCTCAACTCTAGGGCTGAGGCTCGGTACCCTCTCGAAGAAGAAAGTGCTAAGTATGCTAGTGAACACAAAGTTCTTTATCCTTCCCAACCTATAGTCCATTAGTTGTTGTTTCATAGAGCTCAACAATGATATGCTCCAATCATACACCATAATTCTCATACACTCTACTGAATATAACATGAGAGGCATGGAATCCTGATGGAGTGATGCAAAACCTGTTATCCTGGCTAGTACCAGAACAATCAGCTTGAGACTCAAGCTTTGGATGGAGTTCACCAGAACATGAATTTTAATCTTCTCTATATCCGAAAGGAAATATACATATATATACTCCTTTATGGTGATCCATCCACCCACTCCACAAGCTTGGAAGTTTACTAGCTTGCCTTGACGGGATAGTCTAGTAATGAAATAGATATCCTCTACTTCTAGTCTCAGTGGCATACCATCTCGCTGAAAATCCTCTATCTCTGGGTCCCAGTAGTCAACAAACATTTGAAGAAGTATTAGTTGGGCCCTAAAACCCCCAATCTTCCAAAAAATATACAATACACATATTTTTAAAGCTTGTTGATTGTTTATGTCTTAATGGACTTCCCTACCCACATCCTCATGCTCACACTCCCTCTATTCCTACCAAAAAACATTCATTTTTATGAGATTTTTCCATTGAATCGAGCATACATGGCCCTACACGCCACTTTTCTTGGTAAAAGTAGTGTATGTACATAGGAAGGTTGTGCTTTTCCCTCGTACATTAGGCACTATACATGAATGGATAGGCCTGACCCACATGGGCGGAGATACCCATTTATGGTTTGCACCATGAAAACTGAAAATAAATGAATGGAATAGATGAGGAATGAGAGTAGGATCTACCTGGTCCTAATGGCTCATGATTTTGTTGCTCCTAGATCCTGGAATCGACATTTGAATTTAGTAGTCCAAATGGATCCAAATGCACTATTTTGGGTAAAAATGTCAATTTTTACTATTTATCAATTTTTTTTTAATAAATTTTACCCACTTAGCCTATAGTTTGGACTTTCATTAACTCTTTTGAGTTGTTTGGCCTAACATTGTTGTGTAGGGACTTGTTTTGGGTGCACTTTAACCGAGGCTTTGACCCATTCATGCCCGCAACATGTATAACATTGAAATGGAATATAAGATAGGATCACTTTTCCATGTGCATCATGCATTGTCCTATGACCATGTCACCTTAACTATAGGCATGGACCCACTTTTTGATGTTATGAAACCTTCAGATTACTACTAGAAGTGGCATTACGCAAGTGGTAGAGATTTCCTACTCATGGGTGCCCTAGATAGATCCCGCTTTTCCATTTGGTACCCATGCTGATCGAGTTTCCTCCCTTAGGTCTGGGATTCCATTGTAGTACCGCCATGTCTTTGAGAAAGAACCTCATATTCTTTCTTGAAATTTATGATGGCCATCTCCCACAAGGAGTCCCATTTATATCAAGTTGTAATTGCATTTCATGCATCCTCTTGTCATATTGAGGTTTACGCTGACTCCTTGCTTAAGTTCTATAAGCCATATAGCTTGAGCTTGTCTCAATCCTATCCAAGCAAAGATTTCCATATATATTTTTCATCTATATTATCCCATGCCCAGGGGAGACATCCCTCTGAGTGTTCTTATCCTACATATGCTTCCTTGCATTTAGCGTAGGTATGTTCCACTGCTTGGAACTAGTTTGCTTGTCTGCGACACTCATTTCCTCCTAGTTCTGTATTATAAGAAATTTTATTATTTTTCAACTTTTCCAATATGAAAAAGAACAAAAAATAAAAATAAAAAACATAAAAATTCGGAAGGGAAAGGATATAACTTTATATTTGGAAATTGTCATGTCATGTCGCCTTCGAACATAGCACTGTATATTCCATCCATTGGTGGAGTTATTAGTATGAATTTAGGAGCTATATTTATTACTTTGATTTTTCTCCACCGATTGGTTATGCTTCCATTCCCTATGGATCCTCTGTCGATTCCTCATAGTTGTCCCAGTTTCCATATTGAGTCTATGTTTCCTATGAGTCTTCATCTTTCTTATGCTCTTATTCAAAGGAAGTCTTAGCTTGAGTCGTCCATTCCTCAGTTATCATTTCTTTGCATGTGGACCATTCCCAATACAGTTACTGGTTCGTGCACATCTTGTTCGGCTAAGTTCTTCCAAATTATCCAGCATTGTTGTGTACCTTGTGTTGGTTGATGGGGGATGCCTTAATGCCCTCCTTCCAGCGGATTCCATTCCATCAAATTCAAATCATATATTATGGAATAGGGATCTAGATTCCATTGAGTTCCTTGATACTTGCAGTGATCTGTGACAGGTTCTCTCACCATCGACATATTTGGGAATACATTAATGTCCCCAGATCGATGGACTATCTCAAGTGTTCGACCTCAACACATTTATTCGCACTTGTTTGATTGCACTCTGCACCTTGATTCCCATTATCATTATCGATGGGATATCTCACATCTCTTATCTATTAACGATATACATCAATGACCAGTAATAAGATGATGGTCCATCATGTTTGACCTCGACACTTTTATTCGCGTGATGGGACATGTACTAGCGACAATTTGTGTAGAAGACCTGCAAGCTTAGTGGAATTCCATATATGCTACCTCCTTGATCATTCCAGTATCTATGAGATATCCGTTCTGATGACCAGATTCCAGTGTACCATCAGATGTCTTCATTCAATATAAAGATCTTGTTTCACTGTATATTGTATGTGTTAATGACTAGATATGATATATGTCTACTATGCCTATTCATGGCCATTGTACTATTATGTATATGGGGACTACTACACTTCATATTTGCAGTCACATGCATAGATCTATCATTTTTATTGTACTGATGAGTGGTTGGTTTTTCTACCTGGCTCTTCATTACTCCACTCTTGGGACTATGATAATGTATTTCGGCCATCATGTTCACCTATGACCTCACACATTAAGGGGAACATATTTTAGATGATTTTTCCATGCTTCGTATATCATGTTTTTATGGTCTACCCTTGTCTTTAGACAGACTCCTTGAACCCCCCTTTGTTTAGTATTACTCTCATGATCCAAAAAACCCCTTAAAAAGTCATATTTATGGGTATACATGGGTCAACAACTTACTGCCCGTGTGTTCACACAGCTTGCTCCATAATGACCCGCGTACATTGGGAAATGTGCTCAAAACAAAAAATATTTGGAGTTTTTCCCTCATTAAGTAACAAATAACTTGACTCTTAAACTTCCATATGTATGGAAATGCTATGCCTCGACCCTTCACTTCTCATTGAGGGGCTATATATTGACTTATTTGGAAGCATTAAAGGGGGAGAACTTGTGAGAGCAAAGAAACTATAGTGGATTTGTGCCCCATTCTTGCATACTTGAGTCTGCATCCCTTTACCCTTGGAGCATCCATTCATGCTCATTCCCAAGATTTCCTTTGTCTTGTGAGCTTGCCTTGATATGGAGGATTGAAGTGGTGGAGGCCCAGGTGGAAGACTCAGTTTTTCAATTTCGACAAGGTGCTGATAGAGGTTGTCATTTGTATCTTTGTTTACATTTAATAAAAATATCCATTTCCCGTCCATTATATGTGTAACTATGAATGTCTATATCCATGGATGTAGTTGCTTTGATTATATATTGGATTTGTATATACTAGAGTAGGTTATAACACTTAATATCTATCATGCTTGTAGATTTCATTGTTGTTTAGAATGAAACGTAGGTGCAAGTGTGATTGAAATCTTAGCGAAGATCTTCTACGAATGTCTGGAATAAGGTATGGTTCTCATCCCTTAGTGTCAGACTTGTTTATCTCTTTAGCATATTGGAATTGGATTGATTTCCGGTGTCATACTCTCTGTTGTGGTCCACCCAAGCCATAGGAATTTTTCTCCGTAACATGAAGCATTGGTAGAAAAGAAAACAAAGGAAAGTGGATGAAGAAGTAATTGGTTAAGGAGTACACTTGATTTCGTTTGCTGCATTTGGAGCATTAAGGATGTGGTAATGAAGAAAGTAGATGATTCAAGAATCACATGCTCAAGCGTATAATTGTAATAATTTTTATTGAGTTGGATTTAATAAAAAATGTAAATGTTCATATGGTTGTAAGACCATTTTATACATGCATGCCTTGGTTTATTAGATCATCGATGTAAAGTCTAGACGTAGACCTAGGTGATAATTAAGTGGGGTAATGTTGTATTCTTGGATACCTGATTATAATATTTGAGGGTTGTAGGTGTTTACCCCAAGTCAATTTTAAATGAGGAATGTTGGGTTAATATTGACTTGCTAAAATATAAATTAGGTTAATCTATATTTAGTCATTAATGGGATTACCATTGGTGGTTTATGGGCCCATGGTATTGTATAACCCATGGTATGAGCATGTGATGAATCACATAAACCACCAATATAAAAATATTGGCATATGCATGCCTAGTCAACCACATGGCCCATATAAAAATATTTACATATACGTGCCTATCCCTTCACTAGTCGAGCGTTGGCCTTGAGCTTCGTACTACGGATCCATTCTGACATATTTACATCATTTTACATAATTTGATTTAACAAATTCCAAGGATCAATATTGGGGATATTATAATCCCCTCCCCTTATCAAGAGGCATCAATATACCTTCCAAATGATGCATTCTAGTACTTTGAGAGTTTTAGATCACACTTCATAAAATGACAATGAATGCTTGCCACCTACAATTAATGCCATGTGAAGAAAATATTTGACGAAGTCTTGCATCACCCTCTTCCAAATCATCCTTACAATTTGGGATTGAACCTTATTTGCCAAGGTGGGGGGTGAGGATGAACAAGGAAAAATGCGAATGGGATTCAATTTTCAAGCACTACAAAGACTCCATATCATGCAAAGATATTTATCGTAGGTCATAAAAACATCGACAATAAAATAAATGAGGATAAATTGGTGACACAAAAAAATGAGAACCAGGGAATTGGAAACAGTCCACCTCAATCCCTATTTTCAAATGTCTACAATCCCTCTTTTGAACCTAGACCATTTGTTAAGCTATAATAACAATCCATTTTTTTACCAAACCTCTAAATAGGAAACATATACCAGTTACATGCCAAATATTCACTTTATAGGGCTTGTGTGGAACACATGATTCACAAGCCCCAAACACATATTTTATTTCCAATAACCTTGACATTGACATCAAAATTGGGCTCAATCATTGAGAACCATCCATAATGTGCAAAACCCTAAAATGACCAACATATCTCACATGATAGACTAAATATTCTCCATGTGAGGCATGTGTGGTGGTCGAAAGCACTATACATGGACTACAATCCTTTTAGAAAATTAGTGTGTATTTAGACCTTGGATTTTGACCATGAACCATGGCCTGGAAACCAAGAACCATTCCTAATGCTAATCCACATCTCACTCGTACACTAAAGTTTCCTTATGCAAGGTTTATGTGGTGGTTTTTGGCACCGAGGTGGCACTATACATGGCCCATGAGATATAAAGGCATTTGTATGGCCTTAGACCTAGCCCATGAGATCTAGAAGTAGTTGTATAGCCTCAAATATATCCCATGATATCTAGAAGAAATTATATGGCCTTAGAACCAGCTAGCTATCAATCTCAAACCCACCTCAAACCATGGTCCAATCCTTAACAACCATCCATGGTGTTATAATTATCAAAATATCCAAGATACACCTAACATATCCCTCTAGCAAGGAAAATTTCCTTTGTATGAATTTTCGGATGACCTCGGGGTTGATTCATGGGTGATGATTTATTGTTTAAAGTGGATTTTTTAGGTCTATTCAATTTATTGTTTATTAATCGATAATCAAGACTTTTGGGTATGCTTTTCTAAAAAACACCTCTAAACAACTTAATTTTTAATACTTTTAGTGGTGGGGTTTTAAAAAACACCCCTAAAAATTCAACTCACGTGACTTTTGGGGGTGAGATTTATAAAAACATCACTAAAGCAAGACTCTTGGTAGAGGTTTTTTAAATAAATCTCTCCAAAATCTCAATTTTCATGACCGTGAGGGATGGTGTTTTAAAACTTATTTTGAAATCTATTTTTGATGGTGTGTTTTTCAAAGCTACCCCTAAACAACTTTTAGATATGTTTTGGGGAGGATTGTTCATATTGAGAACCTTCACTAAAAGCGTAAACTATTATACCAATTAGTTGGTTTGGGGCTAGGGGTCCATTAGGGTTAGAATAGTAGTGGCTCAATGGGGTGAGTTGAGGTTAGTGGGTTATCATTAGCTTATGAGTGGGATATGATGGTGATTTAAATCTTTATGCACTAAGGAAGTTTTCCAAGACCTAGGCTATGTTCTAGTTCCAAAAGATAGTGTCATAAACTATGCATTTATTACGTTGATATGAATTTAGATATTATCTCATATTTTGGGCTTCCATGAGCGGATCAAGAAGATTAACCCGAGTGTAACAAGTGTACAACTAGGTTTCATTTCATGGTCTTCGTTTCTTGTTTTGCTTAAATACATCTCGATTAAGATTTAAATAAGCTTCAGTTAAGTGGTGGATAGTTTCATATCAAATTTTTTTGTTTTTTCATATCAATGTTGAATAAGCTTCAGTTAAGTGGTGGTTAGATTCATAATTTTTTTTAATACCAGTTTTTATTTATGTTTATATTAATTAGTGTAATCTTTATGTTATACCATAAATGGATAACTATAACAATGTATCAGTGAATAATGGATAAAGAATAAACTAATATTATTTTAAAATATAATTATATAATCAGTAGGGGAATTTTGAATTAAAAAATGGGCATCAAAACATAACATGTACTATCAAAATCAACTTTAACAGAACCAATCACATTCTAGAGGATGACATCATTTATAATGGTTGAGGTGACATCGGTTAAGTAAAAGATGCTTATTTGTCAAATTCTAAATGGTGAATAAAAACTCATACTTAACCATAGCAATGTTGTAAGTAAAGTACTCATAATGAGAAAAGAACTCATAAATTACTTTTGAATATAATATAAATATGCTCAAATACTCTTCAAATACTTAGAAAAAAAATAATCTTTACATTTCAATATAAAAGAAATCACAAATACATAAAAAAATAATCTATTCAACATCAAAACTATATAATTACTTTTAAATATAAATATTATACATTTAAATAATAAATTATCAAATACAAAAATTAAAAATTAAAATTATATTAAAATTATAATCATATACATACTTTTTAATATAAAATATATTTTTAAATCCTAAACAATATTCTTAATATACATACTATTAAAATAGACTAAAACAATAACCAAAATCACATAAGTGTAACAAAACAATGTGCACAGAGGGGAGGCAGGAGGGGGAGGGGCGCTCTTCGGTCCCGATGGAGATTTGAACTTCACATACTCTTGGAATTTGGGAATCGACTCCAAAAACATGGCGGAAGCATTGGCTCTATGGCAAGGCTTAAATCAAGCTCTTCTCCATGGTATTCAGGTTCTTACGGTTGTGGGGGACTCCAATTTGATTATCCATTTGATCAACTCTCAGACGTTTCCCTCCTCTAATCGCCTACGGCAAGTTCTTTGTTGAAGAATCTCTTTGCTCATCCCTCTTTTTTGATCTATAGATTTATTTCATGTCTTGCGAATGAATAATGGACAAGCGGACAAAGAAGTAAATGAAGCAATCCCCTTGGGAAAGGGGGTCCTCAAACTAAATGATGTGCTTAGTCTCTTTCCTATCCCTTAAAACCTCAGGCTTGGATTCGAGGATGGGATGGCTAGTAATATGGAGAATGGGCCCCAGGCCAAGTGTTATTTTCCTTTGCTGCCAGATGGTGGCCTTTCCCTTTGGTGGCGTAGCACTCCAAGGCTCGTTTTTATATACCGCATCCTCCTTCATGCTCAACGGTATTCATTTGTACGCTCGCCCTGCTCATCCTAAGATGATGTCCTCCCTACCATCACTGATGAGGGAATGTACTATCATCTGTACTATGGAGCAGGCCGATTTACGGCGAAAGATTACTCAAAATCTAATGGGCTCACTTAAGGCTTTATTATGCAATTATAGCATCTCATTTGGGCAAGTGGATTCTGTCCAGACAGGAATGGGTTGCTCGGATGGAAAAATTTATTGGTCTGTTGGAAACATGATTTGTTATGATGACCTTCAGAATCCTGATCTTCATGAGGTTCCCTCTTATGGCATTGCGCTCTGTTATTCATTGCATAGTACGGGTCTGGTAAATGGAGTTCCTCGAAATTTGATGAAGCGTCCTTCGGCATGCTCCAATTTCTGGGTAATGATGTTCCCTTTATACCATGTGAATGATATTTGGCTTGTTATTTGTTATCTCCATTGACTCATTTCAAGAATCAGGGATCTCGACGTTCTGAAGGTGGCGGCCCATTCTTCCGGGTGGCGAAGCTCTTCGTTCTTCTGCGTGGCTTCTCTGGCTTACAATCTGTTAATCCTGGGTGGTATGGCGGATTCTGAAGACTCTGCATCCTCCTCTCCAGACCCATTGGTGGAATTGGAAGCAGAGGTAAGAGTTCTGAGGCGCCAGGTTAGATGTCAAGGACATTTTCTTCAACAAATAGATGAGATGGGGGGGCGGCGCCTCGACCAAATTGATGAGGATATGGGTCGTATCCGCTCAGACTTCAGGGCAGCTCTTCGAGTTCTGGAAGAGAAGGTCACGGTCTCTCTGGATAATTTGGGTCTCAGAATGCAGAGGATGGAGGGCACTGTGGCAAAGCTTTGAGATGCTGGAAATTCAAGCCATACTATGAGCCAACCAGCTGCCAAATCGTCTTCTAGAGCAATGGCCAATCAGCGCTAATTTCAGTCTAGTTTATGTTTTCTCTGTTCAATCTTTTTAATCTTTTTGGTAAAAACTTAAAAGTCCTGGTTCTGCTAGTTACAAGCATTTGTATTTAAAGTTTGGAAGACTGTATGGATTTCTATATTTTCTGGAGATGTAAACTCTTTGGTGGCCTTGCCATCGTTTTATTAATATAAAACCTATCTGTTTCTGTCAAAAAAAAAAAAAACAATGTGCGCAGTGTAGGATACACATTTTTTACATCCAAAACGACCTAATGGTATACATAAAATGTATAAAAACCAAAGTAATATTTGTTTCAAAGCCATAAACGCTATGATAACTTCAAAATATAATTATATGGTTTCAAAATAACATGGGTTTCTATTAGTAACATAGATGCATACGATATGCATTGCATTAAATTTGAATATATATATTTATTAAGAGTATATTATATATATTTATTAAGAGTATATTTTAGAATGGATCATATATTTATTTAAAAATGTAAACTAAATGAACAAATCAAATTAAAAAATTCATAACTTTTATACGAGTTTATTTAAAATAAAATAAATGAAAAATTAAACTTTTTAAACAATAAGTTAATAAATATATATATTAAACTAAGGATATATATATATAGATATTTATGTAAATAGATAATTAGTATATTTAAATCATGTTAATATTTAAACAGATATATTTTGATTTTTTAAACTAAGGATATATATAAGTATTTATGTAAATAGATAATTAGTATATTTAAAACATGTTAATATTTATACAAATACATGATTTGGTTTTAAAATTAATGAATATAAGTTAAATTTGTATAATGAATTTATACTTTTATATAAATTTAATTTATGTTTAAAAATCAAAATTATAAATACATGTCTTATAAACATATTTTGAATATTGAATAAGTTGCATTCAAACATTCAAAACTAATATAATTTATTTTATTTTGAGTATTATAAGTACATTTATATAAGACTATTATGATTAGTTATCTCTTAGCTAAGTTATATGGCATTATTTTAGAAAATAAGATCAATGGATGGCTAGAAATGGAAGGTAAGAAGGATAAAGGCCAAACAGGTTTTAAAATGAATCTTTCAACCACAGAACACTTCCTTACACTTATGATCATTGTAGAGGAATGCCACAATAATAAGTCTGAACTATTTTGTTGCTTTGTGGATTTTAGAAAAGCTTTTGATAAAGTGCCTAGAAATAACCCATGGAATAGGATAAAGGAGCTTAAGGTTGCTTTTAAGTTGGGAGAGACCATGATAAGGTTATACGAAAAATGTCATTTCCAAGTTTAAGAATAATGAAGGGTGGACTATATATATATATATATATATATATTGGAGTTAAACAAGGTTTCCACATCTCCCCTACCCTTTTCACATTTACATTGATAAGTTAAAAAAGTGTTTAGAAGAAGCAGGTTGCGCCGATACAATCTTAGTTGAGATAGTTATCATCCTTGTACTTTATGCTGATGATATTGTTCTTATGGAAAGGTGTCCTTCTGATCTCGATAAGCAATTAAGAATTCTTAAATATTTTTGCTTTAACATGGGTATGACTTTTAACACCAACAAGACAAAAATGATGATTATAAAATCTAAGAAAGACACTCATTAGAAGAAATTTCAATTCAAAATGGGCCTCCTAAGGAAAATGATAAAATAATAGTTAAAATAATAAAATAATATTTATTACATTTGGAGGAAGAAATGTTCGTATTTGCGACATATATCTCTGTGTTTTTACAAAAGTTTCGATCGGGAGAGCTTGTTAGATGCAGAATTAAATTATGCATCCAACGATTACCCACACTGCATACTTTTAACAGACCCTACTACCCCAAAAACAAGAAATACCCGAAAAAAACGTGATGATGATGATGATATCATCATCACATTTTTTCAGGTATTTCTTGTTTTTGGGGTAGAGGGGTCCATTAAAAGTATGCAAAGTTGGTACTTGTTGGATGCAAAATTTAATTCAACATCCAAGGAGTTCTCTCACTCGAAATTTGAGTAAACAAGCAGGGAGATATGTCAAAAGTACGAACAAAATAATAGTTTTTTAATGATACCTATCCCCAAATTTATATTAAAAAATTGTTAAAGACCTATACGGTATTTCAAATTTAAATAAATTTCACTGGCTAACACATGACTTTGACATCAAAATGACGATCAAGCATTGAGAACCATCCACAGTGTGCAAAACCCTAAAATGACCAACATATCTCACTGAATAGACTAAATATTCTCCATGTGAGGCATGTGTGGTGGTCGAAAGAACTATGCATGGACTACAATACTTTTAGCAAATTAGTGTGTATTTAGACCTTGGATTTTGATCATGAACCATGGCCTAGAAACCAAGAACCATTACTGATGCTAATCTATATCTCACTCGTACATTAATGTTTCCTTATGCAAGGTTTATGTGGTGGTTTTTGGCACTGAGGTGGCATTATACATGGCCCACGAAATATAAAGGCATTTGTATGGCCTTAGACCTAACCCATGAGATATAGAGGTATTTGTATAGCCTCAAATATATCCCATGATAGTTAGAAGAAATTATATGGCCTTATACCTAGCTATCAATCTCAAGCCCACCTCAAACCATGGTCCAATCCTTAACAACCATCCATGGTGTTATAATTATCAAAATATCCAAGATACACCTAACATATCCCTCTAGGAAAATTTCTTTTATGGATTTTGTAATGAACTTGGGGTTGATGCACGGGTGATGATTTATTGTTTAAAGTGGATTTTTTAGGTCTATTCATATTTATTGTTTATTAATCAATATTCAATACTTTTGGGTATGCTTTTCTAAAAAACACCTCTAAATAACTTAGGATTTAAAAAAACACCCCTAAAAATTCAACTCATGTGACTTTTAGGGGTGATATTTATAAAAACATCACTAAAATAAGACTCTTAGAGGAGGTTTTTTAAATAAATCTCTCCATAATCTCAATTTTCATGACCGTGAGGGATGATGTTTTAAAACTTATTTTGAAATCTATTTTTTATGGTGTTTTTTTTTCAAAGCTACCCCTAAACAACTTTTAGATATGTTTTGGGGAGGATTGTTCATATTGAAAATCTTCACTAAAAGCGTAAACTATTATACCAATTAGGTGGTTTGGGGCTAGGGGTCAATTAGGGTTAGAATAGTAGTGGCGCAATGGGGTGAGTGGAGGTTAGTGTGTTATCATTAGCTTATGAGTGGGATATGATGGTGATTTAAATCTTTATGCACTAAGGAAGATTTGGAAAGACCTAGGCTATGATCTAGTTCCAAAAGCTAGTGTCATAAACTATGCAATTATTACGTTGATATGAATTTAGATTTTATCTCATATTTTGGGCTTCTTTGAACAGATCAAGAAGATTAACATGAGTGTAACAAGTGTACAACTAGGATTCATTTCATGGTATTCGTATCTTGTTTTGCTTAAATGCATCTTGATTAAGATTTAAATGAGCTTCAGTTAAGTGGTGGATAGTTTCATATCAATTTTGAATAAGCTTCAATTAAGTGGTGGTTAGATTCGTATCGGATTTTTTTATACCATTTTTTATTTATGTTTATATTAGTTAGTGTAATCTTTATGTTATACCATAAATGGATAACTATAATAATGTATTATGAATAATGGATAAAGAATAAACTAATATTATTTTAAAATAAAATTATATAATTGTTAGGGGAATTTCGAGGTAAAAAATGGACATCAAAACAATTTTTTTAATTATATAGCCTCTAAAAGTTTAATTTAGAGGTAGTTGTATAGCCTCAAATATATCCCATGATATCTAGAAGAAATTATATGGCTTTAGACTCAGCTAGCTATCAATCTCAAACCCACCTCAAACCATGGTCCAATCCTTAACAACCATCCATGGTGTTATAATTATATAAATATCCAAGATACACCTAACATATCCCTATAGCATGGAAAATTTCCTTTGTATGGATTTTTTTGATGAACTTGGGACTGATTCATGGGTGATGATTTATTGTTTAAAGTGGATTTTTTAGGTTTATTCAATTTATTGTTTATTAATCAATAATGAATACTTTTGGATATGCTTTTCTAAAAAAACACCTCTAAATAACTTAATTTTTAATACTTTTAGTGGTGGGATTTTAAAAAACACCCATAAAAATTCAACTCACGTGACTTTTGGGGTGAGATTTATAAAAGCATCACTAAAACCAGACTCTTGGAGGAGGTTTTTTAAATAAATCTCTCCAAAATCTCAATTTTCATGACCGTGAAGGTGGTTCATTTTGAAATCTATTTTTGATGGTGTTTTTTTCAAATCTACCCCTAAACAACTTTTAGACATGTTTTGGGGAGGATTGTTCATATTGAGAACCTTCACTAAAACCGTAAACTATTATACCAACTAGGATATGTTTTGGAGAGGATTGTTCATATTGAGAACCTTCACTAAAAGTGTAAACTATTATACCAATTTGGTGGTTTGGGGCTAGGGGTCGATTAGGGTTAGAATAGTAGTGGCTCAATGGGGTGAGTTGAGGTTAGTGGGTTATCATTAGCTTATGAGTGGGATATGATGGTGATTTAAATCTTTATGCACCAAGGAAGTTTTCCAAGACCTAGGCTATGATCTAGTTTCAAAAGCTAGTCATAAACTATGCATTTATTACGTTGATATGAATTTAGATATTATCTCATAATTTGGGCTTCCATGAACGGATAAAGAAGATTAACCCGAGTGTAACAGGTGTACAACTAGGATTCATTTCATGGTCTTCAAATTTTGTTTTACTTAAATACATCTCAATTAAGATTTAAATAAGCTTCAGTTAAGTAGTGGATAGTTTAATATCAATTTTTTTTGTTTTTTCATATCAATTTTGAATAAGCTTCAGTTAAGTGGTGGTTAGATTCATATCAGTTTTTTTATACCAGTTTTTATTTATGTTTATATTAATTAGTGTAATCTTTATGTTATACCATAAATGGATAACTATAACAATGTATCAATGAATAATGGATAAAGAATAAACTAATATTATTTTAAAATGTAATTATATAATCATTAGGGGAATTTTGAGTTAAAAAATGGGCATCAAAACAAAACATGTACTATCAAAATCAACATTAACAGAACCAATCACATTCTAGAGGATGACATCATCTATAATGGTTGAGGTGACATCGTTTGAGTAAAAGATGCTTATTTGTCAAATTCTAAATGGTGAATAGAAACTCATACTTAACCATAGCAATGTTGTAAGTAAAGTATTCATGATGAGAAAGAAACTCATAAATTACTTTTGAATATAATATAAATATGCTCAAATACTCTTCAAATACTTAGAAAAAAGTAATCTATACATTTCAATATAAAATAAATCACAAATACATAAAAAAAAATGATCTATTCAACATCAAAACTATATATTTACTTTTGAATATAAATATTATACATTTAAATAATAAATTATCAAATAAAAAAATTAAAAATAAAAATTATATTAAAATTATAATCATATACATACTTTTTAATATAAAATATATTTTTAAATCCTAAACAATATTCTTCATATACATACTATTAAAATAGACTAAAACAATAACTAAAATCACATAAGTGCAACAAAACAATGTGCAGAGTGTAGGATACACATATTTTTACATCCAAAATGACCTAATGGTATACACACAAAATGTATAAAAAACAAAGTAATATTTGTTTCAAAGCCATAAACGCTATGATAACTTCAAAATATAATTATATGGTTTCAAAATAACATGGGTTTCAATAATAATGAATATAGTAACATAGATGCATATGATATGCATTGCATTAAATTTGAATATATATATTTATTTATTAAGACTATAATTTTAATTTGAATGGATCATATATTTATTTAAAAATGTAAAATAAATGAACAAATCAAATTAAAAAATCCATAAATTTTATAAGAGTTTATTTAAAATAAAATGAAAATGTTAAACTTTTTAAACAATACTTAATATATATATTAAACTAAGGATATATATAGATACTTATGTAAATAGATAATTAGAATATTTAAATTATGTTAATATTTATATAAATATATTTTGATTTTTTAAACTAAAGATATATATAGATATTTATGTAAATAAATAATTAGTATATTTAAATCATGTTATACAAATACATGATTTCGTTTTAATATTAATAAATATAAGTTAAATTTGTATAATGAATTTATACTTTCATGTAAATTTAATTTATGTTTAAAAATCAAAATTATAAATACATGTCTTATAAACATATCTTGAATATTGAATAAGTTGCATTCAAACATTCAAAACTAATATAATTTATTTTATTTTGAGTATTATAAGTACATTTATATCATACTATTATGATTAGGCATCTCTTAGCTAAGTTATATGGCATTACTTTAGAAAAGAAGATCAATGGATGGCTAGAAATGGAAGGTAAGCAGGATAAAGGCCAAACAGGTTTTAAAAGGAATCATTCAACCATGGAACACCTCGTTACACTTAGGATCATTGCAAAGGAATGCCACAATAATAAGTCTGAACTATTTTGTTGCTTTGTGGATTTTAGAAAAGATTTTGATAAAGTGCCTAGAAATAACCTGTGGAATATGATAAAGGAGCTTAAGGTTGCTTTTGAGTTTGGAGTGGCCATGATAAGGTTATACGAAAAAGGTCATTTCCATGTTTAAGAATAATGAGGGGTGGACAATTTATATATATAAATTGTAATATTGGAGTTAAACAAGGTTTCCACATCTTCCCTACCCTTTTCACATTTACATAATTGATTAGTTATAAAAGTGTTTAGAAGAAGTAGGTTGCGCCGATACAATCTTAGCTGATATAGTTATCATCCTCTTAATTTATGCTGATGATATTGTTCTTATGGAAAGGTGTCCTTCTGATCTCGATAAGCAATTAAGAATTCTTAAAGATTTTTGTTCTAACATGGGTATGACTGTTAACAGCAACACGACAATAATGATGATTATAAAATCTAAGAAAGACACTCATTAGAGGAAATTTCAATTCAAAATGGGCCTCCTAAGGAAAATGATAAAATAATAGTTAAAATAATAAAATAATATTTATTACATTTGGAGGAAGAAAAGAAAAAAACTACTATTTTTGTTCGTATTTACGACATATCTCCCTGTGTTTTTACAAAAATTTCGATAGGGAGAGCTTGTTAGATGCAGAATTAAATTATGCATCCAACGATTACCCACAATGCATACTTTTGACAGACCCCGCTACCCGAAAAACAAGAAATACCTGAAAAAACATGATGATGATGATGACATCATCATCATGTTTTTTCAGGTATTTCTTGTTTTTCGGGTAGCGGGGTCTGTTCATCATCATCATCATGTTTTTTCAGGTATTTCTTATTTTTCAGGTAGCGGGGTCTATCAAAAGTATGCAGAGTTGATACTAGTTGGATGCAGAATTTAATTCTGCATCCAAGGAATTCTCTCACTCGAAATTTGAGTAAACAAATAAGGAGATATGTCGAAAATACAAACAAAAAAGTAGTTTTTTTATGATACCTATCCTCAAATTTATATTAAAAAATTGTTTTTAAGACCTATACGGTATTTCAAATTTAAAGAAATTTCATTGGCTAACACATGAATTTGACATCAAAATGTGGTTCAACCATTGAGAACCATCCACAGTGTGCAAAATCCTAAAATGACCAACATATCTCACTCATAGACTAAATATTCTCCATGTGAGTAAATGTCTGGTGGTTGAAAGCACTATGCATGGAATACAATCGTTTTAGAAAATTAGTGTGTATTTAGACCTTGGATTTTGACCATGAACCATGGCCTGGAAACCAAGAACCATTCTTGATGCTAATCCATATCTCACTCGTACATTAAAGTTTCCTTATGCAAGGTTTATGTGGTGGTTTTTGGCACCGAGGTGGCACTATACATGGCCCACGAGATATAAAGGAATTCGTATGGCCTTAGACCTAGCCCATGAGATCTATAGGTAGTTGCATAGCCTCAAATATATCCCATGATAGCTAGAAGAAATTATATGGCCTTAGACCTAGCTAGCTATCAATCTCAAACCCACCTCAAACCATGGTCCAATCCTTAACAACCATCCATGGTGTTATAATTATCAAAATATCCAAGATACACCTAACATATCCCTCTATCAAGGAAAATTTCCTTTGTATGGATTTTGTAATGAACTTGGGGTTGATGCACGGGTGATGATTTATTGTTTAAAGTGGACTTTTTTAGGTCTATTCAAATTTATTGTTTATTAATCAATAATCAATACTTTTGGGTATGCTTTTCTAAAAACACACCTCTAAACAACTTAGGATTTTAAAAAACATCCCTAAAAATTCAAATCATCTGACTTTTGGGGGTGATATTTATAAAAACATCACTAAAACAAGACTCTTGGAGGAGGTTTTTTAAATAAATCTCTCCAAAATATCAATTTTCATGACCGTGAGGGATGGTGTTTTAAAACTCATTTTGAAATCTATTTTTGATGGTGTTTTTTTCAAAGCTACCCCTAAACAAATTTTAGATATGTTTTGGGGAGGATTGTTCATATTGAGAATCTTCACTATAAGCGCAAACTATTATACCAATTAGGTGGTTTGGGGCTAGGGGTCAATTAGGGTTAGAATAGTAGTGGCTCAATGGGGTGAGTTGAGGTTAGTGGGTTATCATTAGCTTATGAGTGGGATATGATGGTGATTTAAATATTTATGCACTAAGGAAGATTTGGCAAGACGTAGGCTATGATCTAGTTCCAAAAGCTAGTGTCATAAACTATACATTTATTACGTTGATATGAATTTAGATATTATCTCATATTTTGGGCTTCTTTGAATAGATCAAGAAGATTAACCTGAGTGTAATAGGTGTACAACTAGGATTCATTTCATGGTCTTCGTATCTTGTTTTGCTTAAATGCATCTCGATTAATATTTAAATAAGCTTTAGTTAAGTGGTGGATAGTTTCATATCAATTTTTTTTGTTTTTTCATATCAATTTTGAATAAGCTTCAATTAAGTGGTGGTTAGATTCGTATCATTTTTTTTATACCATTTTTTATTTATGTTTATATTAGTTAGTGTAATCTTTATGTTATACCATAAATGGATAACTTTAACTATGTATTATGAATAATGGATAAATAATAAACTAATATTATTTTAAAATAAAATTATATAATCATTAGGGGAATTTTGAGGTAAAAAATGGGCATCAAAACAAAAAATGTACTATCAAAATCAGCTTTAACAGAACCAATCACATTCTAGAGGATGACATCATCTATAATGGTTGAGGTGATATCAGGTGAATTAAGGATCCTTATTTGTCAAATTCTAAATGGTGAATAAAATCTCATAGTTAACCATGGCAATGTTGTAAGTAAAGTACTCATAATGAGAAAGGTACTCATATATTACTTTTGAACATGGCAATGTTGTAAGTAAAGTACTCATAATGAGAAAGGTACTCATATATTACTTTTGAATATAATATAAATATGCTCAAGTACTCTTCAAATACTTAGAAAAAAGTAGTCTTTATATTTCAATATAAAATAAATCACAAATAAAATAAAATAAAATGATCTATTCACCATCAAAACTATCTAATTACTTTTGAATATATAATATTATGCATTTAAATAATAAATCATCAAATAAAAAAAATCTATTAAAATCGTAGTCAAATACATACTATTTAATATCAAATATATTTTTAAATCCTAAACAAAATTTTAACGTAGTGATATACATACTATTAAAATGCATACTATTAAAATGGACTAAAAGGACTAAAACAATAACTAAAATCACATAACTGTAACAAAACAATGTGCACATTGTAGGATACACATATTTTTACATCCAAAACGACCTAATGGTATACATACTTTTAAAATGTATAAAAACTAAAGTAATATTTGTTTCAAAACCAAAGTATGACTTGTTTACATTATTGAATCTCTTGATAGGAACATCGGGGCATGACATGACTCAAATACATTACAGACACTTCCCAGAATAAACATCGGGGTACAATACATAAGATATCCAAGTGAATACATTTTGAAGTTACAAATGCATCAACACTCCCTCTTAACTAGGAAGGTATTCTCTCAACACAATTTATCAACACAAGTCTTCTTCTCTGTATCATCTGGATCATCATTGAGTTCTCGTCATCTTCATCTTCAAGTCATCTTCATCTGGTTCTGGATCATCACTCGATCTGGATCATCATCACTAGATTTAGATCATCACTCGATTTGGATCATCACTGTTGGATCATCATCACTGGATCTAGATCATCACTGGATCTGGATCATCACTGCTGGATCATCATCACTGGATCTAGATCATCACTCGATCTGGATCATTACTGCTGGGTCATCATCACTGGATCTAGATCATCACTGGATCTGGATCATCACTGGGTCATCATCATAGGTGTTATCTCATGATTCTTCTCATCACAGGAAGTTCTATAGAGGCATCCCTTTTTCATGTTGGTTGTAGGCCTAGCCTCCATGTAGGTCTTCTTTAGCGCTTATATCTAACCCTAAGTCAGAATGGCCTACACTCACATATGACCATGAGAGGAACACATCCAACACCATGTCAGAAAGGCACAGCACTTACATTCATTAATATGATAGGACACAACTACTATCATCTGTGAAAAGGCACGGCACTCACATCCACTAGCATGGTAGGACACACCTACTACTATTTGTGGAAAGGTACAACACTTACAATCACTAGCATGGTAGGACACACCTACTACCATCTGTGAAAAGGCATGGCGCTCACATCCATCAGCATGATAGGACACAACTACTATCATCTGTGGAAAGGCACGAAACTTACAATCACCAGCATGATAGGACACAACTATTATCATCTGTGAAAAGGCACGGCACTCACATCCACCAGCATGGTAGGACACACCTACTACCATCTGTGGAAAGGCACATCACTTACAATCACCAGCATGGTAGGACACACCTACTACCATCTGTGAAAAGGCTCAACACTCACATCCACCAACATGATAGGACACAACTACTATCATCTGTGGAAAGGCTAGGCACTCACATCCACCAGCATGATAGGACACAACTACTATCATCTATGGAAAGGCACTGCACTTACATGTGATCATGTGGAAACCAATTCTACAGTCGCATCAAAATGGTCCTCAAGCCCAGGCCGAGGATTCCTGGTAACTGACCAGGTACCTCCATTGTCCTAGAGAATGGAATTCAACACTTATATCTGATCATGTAGGAACCAATCCTATAGTTACATCAGAATGGCTCAGCACTCATATTTGACATGGAAGGAACCAATCCTCCCACCATGACAGAATGGATCAGCCCTTACATCTGACCATGGAAGGAACCAATCCTCTCACCATGTCAGAATGGTTCATGGACTCATTACTTCCCCTTGGAGGGAACCTCGATCTGGAGAACACCAAGCTTCTCCCCGAAGTACTCAAACTTCACTTTGGCCATTTATAGCATAGAATCACATCAGGGATTATTACGTTCAAGGATAACCTGTGAGCTTCGCCAGGACCGATTACATCCAAGGACAACCTACAGGTCTGTTTACATCTGAGAAACCTACGTGCTTCGTCAGGATTTATGCTTAGACAACCTGTCTCACTGACTATGCTAGAACTCCCTCTTTCGAGAGATCTCGATCTGGATCACATACTAGAGCTTCACTGCTCCTCTCTGCATCATACAAAAATGCAAGTCAGATCAAGCAAATCAAATAGTAGTTTTTAAAAGAAACATACTACCTCCCAAATAGCAAGTGGCAACATCTTTTGCCTCAGCTGTACTCAGCGCCATGCAGGACTCCATCTTGCCAAACCAAGAGATCACACTTGATCCCATACTGAAGTAGCACCTCGAAGTGCTCTTCCTATCAATGGAATTGCCTGCCCAATACATATCCTCATAACCCTCCAGGTTAATCTTCTGATTCGCTTCATACTTGAGCCCATAATCAACTGTACCCTTTAGGTACCTCAGAATATGCTTTGCAGCAATCAAGTGAACATGTGTCGGATCTGTCAGGAATTGGCTCAAGGTGTTCATAGCAAAGCAAATATCTGGTCTCGTGTTCGTCAGGTACATTAAGGACTCAATCATCTGATGATACATCTTAGCATCAACCGCTTTTGATGAAGCATCACTTAATAGCTTTAGGTTCCATGCCATAGGTGTGGTCATGGTCTTGCAGAGCATCATCCTGAACCTCTTCAGGATCTATACTACATACTTCCCTTGTCCAAGGAAGATTCCATGCGCATTCTGCCACACCTCCATGCCTAGAAAATAGTGCATCATACCCAAGTCTTTCATCTCAAACTTAGCAGCAAGCTTCCTCTTCGTATCAGCAATCAACCCATCCATACATGTTACAAACAAATCATCTACATACAATAGGAGTATCATTGGGTTACCATATTCAACCTTGTAGTAAAGGTTGAAATTTTCTTTACTCTTGGTAAATCCCAAACTGGATAGAAAGCTGTCAATTCTGTCGTACCATGTCTTGGGTGTTTGTTTCAAACCGTATAGGGCTTTCTTCAATTTACACACATGAGACTCCCTGTCATGTGTCTCAAAATTGAGTGGCTTCTCCACATACACTTCCTCTTCCACTACACCATTCAAGAAAGCAGTCTTGACATCCATCTAGTGTATCTTCCATTTCATCACTGCAGCCAGAGCAAGTACTACTCTGATGGAAGTGTATTTGGCTACAGGTGCAAAAGTTTCTTCATAATCTATTCCTTCTTTCTGGGAGAAGCCACGAGCCACAATTCTTGCTTTATATTTCTCTATGCTACCATCTGCAGCATGCTTGATTTTGTAGATCCATTTGGAAGTTACAATAGACTTCCCTTTTGGTCTTGAAACAACATCCCAAACATCATTCTTCATGATCGATTGATACTCTTCGATCATATCTTCCTTCCATTCTTTCCTTTCTATCGCATCTTCATAGTTGGAAGGTTCTTTATTGCTGAAGTCACTACATTCGTTATATTATTCATCATCTTGAACTATTGTCACTTGTTCTTCGGAACAAGTCTCATCCTTCTTTGCTTGTAGGCGATTATGTATGCGATCTTTCCTGCAAGTCAAATGCATTTGTATGGCTAGAAACATTTGATAAGGAATATTCATAATGGCAGACTCTTATGCATAAATATATGATCATGCAACTGTTTTAGCCAATACAACATTAATCCATATCTCATAGAAACTTTTCTAGATGCCTTCCATCTCCACCAGGACAACATTGAGATTGTGCACTAATCCAATATGTCAGCAAAGAGGTTTCATTCTAGATAAGTAGCAATGGAGAGTTGTATAACACCATGAGTTACTTACCCATCACATGCATATTAGTAGTATACTTTCATTAATGCAAACATTATATCATGCATAATACATCAACTGAATATAAACAAATGCATAACAAAACAATATCATGAAATGACAATTGAATACTTATCTTTATTTTTTTTGTGGGTAGACTCCTTCTTGAGCCTTCAGCTTCATCATCTTCTTCATTCATAATAGCATCGTTTCTTATCCAAATGCTAATATGGATACGAGGTTCTTCAAGAGTTGAGTTCTTCATATTCCTCATCGCTTGAGGGATCTTCTTTGGATGGTGAGAGCTTGACCTTCCTATCTTCTTTTCTCTTATTATGAGTTGAGCTTCTTCTTGTGTGTGCTCTTCCTAGAGTCTACTAAAAGTAATCACTTCCTTCTGGCACAAATTCCTCGCATGATAGAATCCCATGATCTTGGGAGGCCATTCAAGGTGGCTATCACCACCTTTGCATTCTCCACTGCTACAAGTTGTTCTTTGATTTGAGAGACCCTCGTAAAGTATGAATGTATGGTCTCTGCATTCTGGATCTTCACATTCTTCAACTATTTTCTCAAAGTCATATTCTGATCTATGTTCTTCCCTTCAAATAGCTTGGTCAAGGAATCAATCATATTCAGTGTCTTTAGGGAAGACACTTGTGGTACAAGGTGATCTGTGATTGAATCAACAATGATCTTCTTGGCCTTGACCAATTTCTTCTTGTGTAAGGCTTTTAGCCTCATCTCCCTCTAGAACTGGAACCTCTCTACTCATGTAGGTGTCCAATTCATTTTCTTCAAGGAGATCATATACTTCCATGCTTAGAATTTGTCAACTTCACCAAGATTATCATCAAGCTAATGTGATAGATCACTTTGAAATGAGAACCTCAAACGAAAATAGCAAAGGATTAGATCTTACTGATTTGAGGTGTCCGTCGTGGTTTCGGAGCTCGTTGATCTAGGGCTTGTCAGAGAAACCCTAATTTTAAAAAATTGGAATCTTTCAGATATGATTGGATATAAAGATAGACCTCTTGAAGGTGAGCTATCCAATGTACTCATTTTCTGAAAATAGTGGAGGGAAACTCCCGAAATAGGAAGCCCTAGTTTTCCAATTTCTTTTGCAAAAATGCCTGATACTATCTCTATGGTATCTCCAAAATTACTGCTCCTCTATGTTTTAAACTTCGTACTGAGGTAGCCTCTCCTTTCCTTGTTCCAAAACCATAGGTTTCATTAGAATTGGTTTCACCAATTGGGACTTATGAGCATATTCCCAAGGTGACCTGTTTCAGGACTCTTCAGTATAGCAAAGTTGTACGGACTGTCACATGTCATTGTTTTATCTTACGAGTCTGAAACTTGGACCACAGAAAGTACAGTCCATCTCCGTTCTGGAACATCTTCATAAATTTCATTTGGACCTTCGTATCTCGAGATATATGAATTCTCCCTAGGTGTCCTGTTTGGGGATGAATATTAGGAGAGGCTGGAACCATAACTTGGAGGGATCATATCTCCTATAATATAGATAATATGAGGATGAAATTTGGACACAGTGTAAATAAGGATTTTATCTTCGTTCTGTCAAAGTTTCAGCTCCTGATCCTTCTACAATCCCAAGATATAGTGAATGTACCAAAATTTATCAGTTTTAGTATTTTAGGGTTTTTCTAGCCCGGGGTAAAACTAGGGTTTGTGTAACATCCCCGACACTCTGACCGGCAAAGATGACGCTACCATGGAATTAACCATTTGGGCACCCATCCCCATGAACAAGTATGTACATAAAATGCTGAACAAAATACCTTGAACTAAAACATGCATACATGATTATTTATCATACAGCAGAAGCAAACATACATTCATACAAGCATTCAACATGTTCATTATATTCATTAACAGTAAATATGATTGCAAAAGTAACATAGACCAGAATACTTATCTTATGAAAACTGTTCTGCAACTAGCTACGTCGCTGCAACGTTCCACCCAACCATAGTCCAACGTGCTCCTTAATCTCTCAGCAACGCTGCCACCCCCGAGCTGGGCATGATTCCCCAAGGAATAAGGAACAAGTAGTCTTACACATAGCCAAGGATACACAAAACACATCCAAGCCAACACAGTTGGGTTTATCAGGCCATCAAGGAACTGGGAAAGGCTAAATGCTAAGCTGGTGAGCCCATTACAGAGCTAGGAACACCTACACCAGAACTAGCCTGACTTCTAAGACACCCACACACACCCAACACAAGGAATCGTTCCCTTCTCTGCTACACAATCCCTCAGGCCCTGACTTCCCTTCCAGTGCTATTCAGGGGTTGTGAAGAAGAAAGCCAGCCCTCTAGCTCTATCTGTGTGGTTTCCAAACACACCAGGTTTATCAAGTAAACCAAGCCCTCATCCCTACTCCAACATAGTCTGAATACCAACAACTACATACACGTAGTCACACAAGAAATTCACAGCTTGGGTAGGGAAAACAATTCCTGAGTCATTCTTGGCCCTATCGTGGCCAAAACAACTCCCCAAAATAATCCATAACAGGTCCAAAATGTAAAGAAGACCATAGCAAACAAAATGTAAGGGAGACCATAGCAACCCATGAACCTTGAGGAAAACGATGAAAACCATAAATCAAGGGAAGAACAACAGCCCCGCTCTCAACATTGAAGCAACCATAAATACTTACATAGATCACAAATGGGGAAGGAGATATAGACTCCCAACCTGTGCATGAGGGAAATTTGACACCCGACCTCCGGATTTTGGATGGAAAACACGCTAGATACCACTCTGTGGAAACATGAATGATAGCCGAAACGGCTCCCTCTCCTAGCTGCATGAGAGCAAACAGGAAAGGAGCCTCTGTGTGAGAATGAAAAAACCCCTGTCCCTACATGAGGATGATAGGCAATGGAGAGTCATGAGTGGGAAGTGTGGGAGCATTTTTTCCTTTCCGCACCATCGTGGAAAGAGTGGAAACCTGGAGAGTTCGCTTCCTTTTTCCCAATGTGAGGTTCATTGCTGGTGGAGTGTGCAGGTGGGCAAGGACTGACAATCCTGCCACGCCCACTCCCAAACAATAACTGCCTCAACTACTCAGCATAACGTTTAAGGCGGTAGTTGGATAAGACAAGGAAAGATGGGAAAATCAAAAGGGTTTAACAGCTGATACATGTCTTTTTCCCCATTGGTTCAAGTTTGACATCCCCCCCCTTATCCTTATGAGAATCATGCCCCTTCTCAACTTAGTTGTCACCAACATAGCTGGTTGGGTTTATTTAATTAAAGATGCATATTTACATGATGACAAAACTTAATATATGTCGTATATCACGATAAAACATTGGCAACGATTTCAATCGCCGAACATAACAAAACCAAATCGATGGTGGGGCTTTCGCCTTTAGCCCTGCACCATGATTAATTACAATATATACATCATGTACATTTAATGCATCAGGGTCAAAACCAGGGTGTTACATTCCCCTCCCCCTTCAATAGCACTGTCCTCAGTGCTTTACAAAATTTGAACAAAATGCTACACTGGTACCACCTCAGTGTTCCGCAGAATTGAACAAAAATGGATGTGCCAATCACATGGCATCCTCCAGCTCCCATGTAGCCTCTTCAGATCCGTAGTGCTCCCATTGCACCTTTACCTGCCCTATGGCTTGGTTTCGGAGCATTGTGACCTTCCTGTCGAGGATGCGCATTGGATCGATTTGGAACTCTCCATCAGGTTCCACCTGAATCACATCCCAATTTATCACATGGTTAGGATCATGTACATATTTCTTAAGCAAAGAAACATGAAAAACATTTTGAGCTCTAGTACTAGTAGGCAATGCAATTCTATATGCAACTGGCCCTATTATTTCAAGCACGTCAAATGGCCCACAGTATCTAGGTGACAGCTTGGCACAACTTCCAAGCTTCAAGGAACTCTTCTTTGCCCTCACTCTGAGGTAAACATGATCCCCAACGCTGAACTCCCTGTTCACCCTATGCTTATCTGCATAGCTTTTCTGTCTGTCCTGTGCAACTTTCAGATTTTGCCTGATCTTTACAACCTCTTGCTCCATTTCCTTGAGCAATTTTGGTCCAAGCACAACCCTGTTCACTGGTTTATCCCAATTCGCTGGTGTCCTACACCTTCTTCCATACAAAGCTTCATACGGACTCATCCCCAAGGATTCTTGCTGCCCATTGTTGTAAGCAAACTCTACCAAGTGCAAGTAATATTCCCAATTGGTTGGTTTGTCCATCACGTACATGCAAAGCATGTCCTCGAGCACTTGATTATATCTCTCGGTCTGCCCATCTGTCTGAGGATGGTATGCAATGCTGAATTTTAGCTTTGTACCCAAATCTGCAAACAACCCCTTCCAAAATTTGGAAGTGAACTTGACATCTCTGTCAGAGACTATTGCCTTCAGAAATCCATGCAATTTGAAATCTCCTTCATGAATATCTTTGCAATGTCATCAGTCTTATGCTAAGACTTAACTGGTATAAAATGTGCTGCCTTAGTCAACTTGTCTACCACAACCATGATGGAATCATGCTGTCTCCAAATCATCGGCAATCCTGTATTAAAATCCATGGAAATAACTTCCCATTTCCATTCTAGAACTGGCAAAGGCTGCAACAATCCTGCTGGATGTTGATGCTCAACCTTTACCTGCTGACATTTCATGCACCTGGAAATGTATTCAGCCATTTCCTTTTTCATTCCTGGCCAGAAGTATTGCTTTCTGGCTGCAGTAATTGTCTTCTGATATCCTCGGTGACGAGAATATGGAGCTTGATGGATTTCATCCATAACAACTCTCCTCAAACCTGCTACATTCGGAATATAAATTCTACCTTTATAAGTGATAAGTCCATCTTCTTCCAAGTTATATTCCTCATATCTCTTCTCAATACTTTGCTGTTGCAATTTGTCTTTTACCTGCTCATACAATTCATCTCCAGCAACATGATTAACAATCTGCTGTCTCAAATCTGGTTGTCAAATACTAAGAGATGCCACATGCATTTCTTGCACCTTCCTGCTGAGTGCATCAACTACTTTATTCTCATTTCCTTTTATGTACTTGATTTTGAAATCAAACTCACATAAAAATTACAGCCATCTTGCTTGCCTAGCATTCAAAGTAGGCTGATCAAATAGATACTTCAGACCACAATGGCCTGTTCTGAGCTCAAATCTCCTGCCCATCAAGTAATGTATTCACATCTTGAGATCATGTACTATGGCTGCAAGCTCTAGATCGTGAGTGGCATAGTTCTTCTCATGCTCTTTCAGCTTTCTTGACTCATAACATATCACGTGGTTGTCCTGCATAAGGACTCCACCAAGACCTTGTCTGCATGCATCGGTACACACCACAAAATCTTTCTCCGGATCTGCAACCTTCAATACTGGTGCACTAGTGAGAATATTCTTCAACTGCTGGAAGCTTTCTTCACACCTCGACGTCCATTCGAAATTCATCCCCTTCTTTTGCAAAGAAGTGATGGCATGTGCAACTCTGGAGAATCCTTCAATGAATTGCCTGTAGTATCCTGCAAGTCCCATAAAAGATCTTACATCTCTAACATTTCTTGGAGTAGGCCAATTCATAATGGCTTCAATCTTTTCAGGGTCCACAGATATACCCTCCTCTGAGATAATGTGACCCAAATATTGAATTCTATCTCTATAGAAGTCACACTTGCTCAGTTTTGCATACATCTGATGCTCCCTGAGCAATTTCAATGTCAATCTCAATTGCTCTTCATGTTCTTCCTCATTCTTAGAATTAAGAAGAATGTCATCAAGGAAAATAAGAACAAACTTGTCCAAATACTTGCTGAAGACACTATTCATAAGGCACATAAATGTAGCTGGTGCATTTGTGAGACCAAATGGTACCACTACAAACTCATAATGTCCATACCTTGTCTTGAAGGCTGTCTTATGAATGTCTTCATCCTTGATTCTCACCTGATGATAACTAGACCTCAATTCCATCTTGGAAAATACCTTTGCTCCCCTCATTTGATCAAAGAGGTCATCAATCCTAGGCAAAGGATATTTATTCTTCACAGTAACCTTGTTCAACTGTCTGTAATCGATACATAACCTAAGTGTACCATCTTTCTTCTTTACAAATAGAACTGGTGCTCCCCAAGGAGACACACTCAGCCGGATATACTTCTTTTCCAACAACTCTTGCAGTTGCATCTTCAACTCTAGCATCTCCGGTGTACTCATCCTGTACGGTGTCTTGGACACTGGTGCTGATCCTGACACAAGTTCAATAGCGAAATCAATGTCCCGCTTTGGAGGAAGCCCTGGAATCTCATTAAGAAACACATCCTTGAATTCCTGTAACACCTGATAGTCCTCCAACCTTGGAGTTCCATCGCCTGTTTCCTCCAAAATTTGAGCTGCATACAACTGGAAACCCTTCCTACAGAACTTCTTTAACCGCATGGCTGAAACCTGTCATACTGAAATCTCCTTTGGAATACCTTTCACAACTACTAGGTTCCCTTCTTCATTCATGGATTCAAAAGTCTTATTGTAACAGTCAAGCTTCACCCTGTGAGATTCTAACCAATCCATTCTAATGAGAACATCATAGGAACCAAGTGGTAGAACATTCAGATCTACATAAGTGACCAATCCATTCATGACCAATGGACATTTCTCTACCACTTCACTGACCTTCTCTTAGTTCCAGTGGCTAGCTGGACTAACCAAGACTTCCTATGCTTTACTTTCTTAAAATCACAAATCTACTTTCTTAAAATCACAAATCTCCACTACTCTAGGAGTAATGTAATTGTGCATGGAACCAAGGTCAAACAAAATAGAAACATATTGCTCAACAATCTTACCTGCGACTTCAACCACAACTGACTGGTGATCTGCCTGGTGGTCCTCCAGTGCTGCATAAATCCTAGGGACTGCCCTTGCTATTTGACCCACTGTTTCTGCTTCTTGAATGTTATAAGTTGGCCTTGCACTCTCATTCTCGAGTGGACAATTTCTGTGCATGTGGGGTCCTCCACATCTCCAACATTGAAGTGGTCCTCTATTCTATTTTGGATCTTTAGGCTTTTCTCCTATCACTCCAACTGGCTTACTTGCAGCTTGGGATGGCTGCTTCTGCTGATTCCTGAAGTTAGAAGGTTTGAAACCTCTCTTTCTTTGGTCAAACTTCTCATTCTTCTTGTCCTTCCATGCCTTATGGTAATCCGGCTTACCTTTTCTTTGCTCATAGCAATACTTAGCCTTCCTTATTGCTTCATCAAGAGTTCTAGATCCATAAAACTCGATTCTATCTTTGTAAGACTGAGGTAATCCACTCAGAAAACACCGGACCTTCACTTTTTCATCTCTGATGTACCAGACATACCTCAACAATTCCAAGAACTTATTTGCATATTCTTCCATGGTCTGCTGTCCCAATCTTAGCTCATGGAATTCCTTAATCTTGTCATCATAATACTTGTCAGAGAGGTATTTCTGCTTGAAATACTTCTTGAACTGTTTCCACTTAAGTCTCCTTTCACTGATCCTCTTTACTTGCTTGAAGTGTTCCCACCAAATGGATGCCCTTCCATTCAGATTGATTGTGGCAACTCTTGCCTTCATGTTTCCTAAATAATCCTGAAATTGAAAGTACTTCTTTATCCCAAGAAGCCAAGCTTCAGCCTCTTGTCCAGTCTTTACCTCACCATCAAATGTAGGAGGTTTAGCTTTCTTAAATTCATCCCAAGAGTGATCCCTATGGTGTCTCTTTCTTTTTCTTTTATGAGAAGAATAACTTGAATCCCTGCTAGATTCTTCAAAGTCAGATGGTCCACTAGAAGTCTTCCTCCTTCTCCTTCTCCTAGTACTGCTTTTACTGCCTTCTGGTCTTGTTGTACCTTGTCCAGAGTCTATCTTTCTCTGCAAGTCTGTTAAACTCTATAACATTGTAGCATTCAGCTGGTGTTGCTCTTCCTGGGCTTTAATTAAGCTTCTCATGGTGGCTGCAACATCTGACGGTGTCTCTTGGAATCTCCTTCCATTAGACTCAATGTCATCATTTCCATTACGGACATTTTCTCCAATGGCATCTTGCGCATGCTCATAGGATTCCCGAGCATCATATCTGTCATGGGTTCTCATAACTGAACCACCACTTACTTACCAAAATGCACTACCTGGAATACTTCTCTTGAAGGTGACTATGATTCTGCAAATGTGTTAGTAACACAACTGTTAGATGCATACATTGATATAAATCAGAATTACTTACCTTCTCTTGGAAAAATCATAAAATAACAAATTTTCCCAAGCACAAGATTTTCTTCATCAAAGGACGTCTGTCTCAGGAGGACGATGGGGGCCAAGGGGGATTGCCCCCTTGTGGCTTCGCCACTGCAGGGCAGGTCGAGGGAAACGGCCTCATTTTTTTTTCATAAATCTTTGATTTTTGCACAATCTGCCGCATAAGATCACTGCCACTTTGTCATTTTCAGCCCTGAAAATCCACTGAAAAACAGCCAAATTCTACTGGGAAATCCTACTTGAAAAACTCAAAATTTCCTTGTACAGAATCGGGTCTCATTCCCACTATCAATCCGACGTTTCGGTGGTCAGCACAACTAACTTCCTCTGCTGTTCATCGGCAATCGGGTGCACTGTTCATCAGGAGGATAGTCCACTGAGCAACCGAAACGGTGGGTAGTGATCCTACTATGGGTTCCACGGACCATAAAATCATCGACTGTCAGAAGCTCTATCCACTATTGGCGGTTGAAGCCTCTAACCTTCAGAAGGATAGTCCATTAGACAGCTGCAACGACGGACGTTCAATCCACTAACTTCATCCGACCTAGCTCATCGGCAACTGAATTAACTAGGTGTCGGCAATGTGTTCAACTAACCATCATTGATGGCTGATGATTCAAGGACTTAGAGAAATTTTTGAAATTTTCCCTTTAGTCTTCCTTTTCCCTACTTGATTGGCTCAATTCTCTTCTTTTCGTCGGTGAAATAGTTCCATTAGTAGCCACAATGGTGTACCATCATCTTCAATCTTCTTCTGATCGATGGCCCAATCTATTGAGGCATAACCTGATCGGTATCGATAGTCTCTTCTTGTCGGAAGGCTAGTGCTCTAGGATTTCGAAACGGTGGGCGCACAAACCGCTTTCTGCTTCTGATGGTCTATGTTTTCGTTACTTAGAAAAATTTTGAACTTTCTTTACTACGTCTATGGTCAGAGGCCCTACCCGTTGGGAGCATAATGGTCTAGCCATCCGCAACGGCGATGCTCAATTGGCTAAGTATCAGCGATCCATCTGTCTAGGTGTTTCGATGTGCCGACGACCAAAACACTTAGAAAATTTTCCAAATTTCCCTCTCCTCTGTCTTCCACCACATCGGTCGTCGGGTGGCCTTCCCACTAAGTGCACCACTGCATCGGAAGAACTTGTCACTAAGTCTTTCGATGGGTCGGTGGTTCCAGCACTTAGAAAATTTTTGAAGATTGAGGTGTCTTTTTTTCTGTCCAAAATTTTCTGATTGCTACTGGGCAGAAGGAAACCTTCCTCTGTCGCTGCATCTTCGCGGTCCATTCAAGCCCACGCTGCAACATGAGCTTTGATACCACACTGTAATGTCCCCGACCCTCCGACCGGTGAAGAGGACGCTACCATGGTATTAACCATCCGGGCACCCAACCCCATGAACAAGTATGTACATAAAATGCTGAACAAAATGCTTTGAACTAAAACATGTATACATGATTATTTATCATACAACGGAAGCAAACATACGTTCATACAAGCATTCAACATGTTCATTATATTCATTAACAGTAAATATGATTACAGAATTAACATAGAACATAATACTTATCTTATGAAAACTGTTCCGCAACCAGCCACGTCGCTGCAACGTTCCACCCAACATAGGCCAACGTGCTCCTTAATCTCTCAACAACGCTGCCACCCCCGAGTTGGGCATGATACCCCAAGGAATAAGGAACAAGCAGGCTTACACATAGCCAAGGATACACAAACCACAGCCAAGCCAACACAGTTGGGTTTATCAGGCCATCAAGAAGCTAGGAAAGGCTAAATGCTAAGCTGGTGAGCCCATTACAGAGCTAGGAACACCTACACCAGAACTAGCCTGACTTCTAAGACACCCACACACACCCAACACAAGGAATTAGTCTCTTCTCTGTTACATAGTCCCTCAAGCCCTGACATCCCTTCCAGTGCTATTCAGGGGTTGTGGATAAGAAAAACAACCCTCTAGCTCTGTTTGTGTGGTTTCCAAACACACCAGGTTTATCAAGCAAAACAAGCCCTCATCCCTACTCCAACACAGTCCAAAGACCAACCACTACATACATGCAGTCACACAAGCAATTCACAGCTTGGGTAGGGAAAACAAGTCCTGAGTTGTTCTTGGCCATATCGAGGCCAAAATGAATCCCCAAAACAATCCACAGCAGCCCCAAAATGTAAAGAAGACCACATCAAACAAAATGTAAGGGAGACCACAAGCAACCCACGAATCTTGAGAAGACGCCGACAACCACAAATTAAGGGAAGAACAACATCCTCGATCTCAACATTGAAGCAACCAGAAAGACTTACACAGATCACAAATGGGGAAGAAGATACAGACTCCCAACCTGTGCGTGAGGGAAATTTGACACCCGACCTCCGGAGTTTGGATGGAAAACACGCTAGATACCACTCTGTGGAAATGTGAAAGACGACCGAAATGGCTCCCTCTCCTAGCCGTGTGAGACCAAACAGGAACGGAGCCTGTGCGTGAGAATGAATAGACCCCCGTCCCTGCGTGAGGATTATTGGAAATGGAGAGTCGCGAATGGGAAGTGCGGGAGAATTTTTTCCTTTCAGCACCATCGTGGAGAGAGTGGAAAACCTAGAGAGTTCGCTTCCTTTTTCCCAATGTGAGGTTCATTGCTGGTGGAGTGTACGGGTGGGCAAGGACTGACAATCCTGCCACCCCCACTCCCAAACAATAACTGTCTCAACTACTCAGCAGAATGTTTAAGGCGGTAGTTGGATAAGACAAGGAAATATGGGCAAATCAAAAGGGTTTAACAGCTGATACATGGCTTTTTCCCCATTAGTTCAAGGTTTGACATCCCCCCCTTATCCTTATGAGAATCATGCCCCTTCTCAACTTAGTTGCCGCAAACATAGCTGGTTGGGTTTATTTGATTAAAGATGCATATTTACATGATGACAAAACTTAATATATGTTGTATATCACGATATACCATTGGAAATGATTTCAATCGCCGAACATAACACAACCAAATCAATGTTGAGGCTTTCACCTTTAGCTCCATGCCATGATTAATTACAATATATACATCATGTACATTTAATGCATCGGGGTCAAAACTGGGGTGTTACAGCTTGACTTTCCTAGAATTATACCCAACCAAAAATCTTGACCCAGGTCTCTAAACTTCGATTTTGATGAGGAGAGAAATCCTATGCCAGGCTCACTCAAAAATTCCTCTTCTGTAAGAAGCCCTAATTTCCTGCACCAAAAACTAAAAATGTCTGGAATTGAATTCCGCTTCAACAGAAAGATTCGCCCTTCAATGGAGATTCATCCTAGCATACTTTTGCTGATGGATTGTGGAGAGAGACCCAAAAAGTAAGAAGCCCTAGCTTCTGCAGCTGCACAATGTCTTCTTCTCAGCTTAACTCTGATACCATGTTAGATTTTTATCATTCAAGCTAGCATTATGATCTTAGGATCTTTAACTAAGAGAATAACATGCACAACAATAAACACAAGAGACAAGAAACACAAAGAATTTTCCTCGAAGAAACCATAAAGGAGAAAACCCTGCAAATTCCTCGGAGATAGAATCAACACCAAAAGTAA
Organism: Pseudotsuga menziesii; assembly: GCA_001517045.1. Classification (NCBI taxonomy): domain Eukaryota; kingdom Viridiplantae; phylum Streptophyta; class Pinopsida; order Pinales; family Pinaceae; genus Pseudotsuga; species Pseudotsuga menziesii. The sequence continues at coordinate 383,541 of LPNX010755837.1, read as the reverse complement.
AACCCGAAAACATAAAGATGATCTCCCGATAGAAATAGTCTCTCTCTTGTCCCAGCAACTCCTCTCTCACTCATGCGCCCCAATGAGTGAGTGTGTGTGTGATAAATAGAGAGGCTCACTCTCTATTTATATTCTTTCGTTCACTTAATTTCCACTCCAACATGTCGGCCTCACTTAATAATTACTTACTAGAGCCAACCTCTCTAGGAGAGTCTAATAACCCTAGTGCCTCACAACTTGTGGGGACTTTGCCCCAACTTACAATAACTCACCTAGGGCCGACTTCTTTAGTATAGTCTAATAACCCTAGGGCCCCACAACTGTGGGGACTTTAACCCTTGTACAATAGGAGGGTTACCCACAATGACTTGACATGACTTGTTTACATTATTGAATCTCCCGACAGGAACATCGAGGCATGACATGACTCAAATACATTACAGACACTTCCCCGAATAAACATCGCGGTACAATACATAAGATATACAAGTGAATACATTCCGAAGTTACAAATACATCAACAAGAAAGACACCCATTAGAGGAAATTTCAATTCAAAATGGGCCTCCTAAGGAAAATAATAAAATAATAGTTAAAATAATAAAATAATATTTGTTAATTTTGGAGGAAGAAAAGAAAAAAAACTATGTTTTTTGTTCGTATTTTCGACATATCTCCCTGTGGTTTTACAAAAAAATTGATTGGGAGAGCTCGTTGGATGCAAAATTAAATTATGCGTGTAACGATTACCCACACTGCATACTTTTGATGGACCCCGCTACCCCAAAAACAAGGAATACCTGAAAAAACATGATGACATTATCATCACATTTTTTCAGGTATTTATTGTTTTGGGGGTAGAGGGGTCCATCAAAAGTATGCAGAGTAGGAACTCATTAGATGCGGAGTTTAATTTTGCATCCAGAGAGCTCTCCCGCTTGAAATTTGAGTAAAAAAACATGGAGATTTGTCGAAAATACGAACAAAGAAGTAGTTTTTTTTATGATGCATATCCCCAAATTTATATTAAAAATTTATTTAAGACCTATACGATATTTCAAATTTAAAGGAATTTCAATGGCTAACACATAATGACATGGAATTTGAATTAGGGTTGAAAGGCCCATTTTGAGTTGAAATTTCCTCTAATGTATGTAAATTTGATTTATGATAATATAAATCTAGAGGAAGTGACTTCTTACAAGTATCTCGAAATTGATATTCATCACAAGCTCAAATGGAAGTATAGCATTGAAAAAAGGATTAATGGAGGGTGGAAATATTATTTTGGTCTTGAAAATAATTGTAAATCATCCAATTTGGTCATGTGGGATAAAAAGAAGGTCCTCTTTGAAACTCTTGCCATCCATGTTATCTTGTATGGCTGTGAAGTATGGGGTTGCAACATTTTTAGAGAATCTTGGAGGAAGATTGAGAAAATATAGAAGCAATTAATAACTTATAACCTCAAAATTAAAAGCAATACCCCTTATCCTATTCTCCTCATAAAAGTGGGTCTTTCCCCCATTGAGAGCATTGCTATGACTAGGTACCTAATGTACAAGCACAAGATAAATAACATGGGAGACGAGAAACTTCCTAAAATTGCTTTAAACTCAAGTCAAAACCAACTACGCCTCAAGCGGTGTTGGTGTAAAGATACCATGGCTTGGTTAAACCATTGGGGAATTAATGAAAATGATATTTTTGAAAAATTGACAATGTCAAAATATTATTACTTTTAAGTTTAAAGAAAAAATTCAGTGTGAGGAAAATTTAGCGATTAAGAGAAAATTAAGATACTAAAAAGGAGGACATTAATCCTAACTTGGAGGATCAGAAGCATCTCTCGGTAGTAAATAGTGCACAGACTAAAATTAATATAGCCAAGAATAGAATGAACTCTCATGAACTCCATAGAAAAACAGGGCGTTGGTCTATTCCTAAAAATCCATAGGCGGAAAGGGTGTCATCTGTGTGAGTCTATGAGTGTTGAGGATAAAAATCACTTTCTCTTCGAATTCCTTGCTTACACCCACATTAGATCTAAGTTTCATAGTATTCGCTACAGTACAAAAGGATTTATAACCTCCTAACTTGCCAAAACTATTGTGAGCTTGAAAAGCTTCTTGGAAAGCTTTTTTAGCACAAGAACAAGATTTTAAAGTAAACCAAGTATTTTCCTTCTTAAGGTCCGATAGACAAAAGTTGGTCTCGGTGGGGGTTAATTGTTATCATCAAAAACAATTTATGTATTCAAAAGTACTTTACTTTTAATCACATCAAAGAAGTTTTTTTTATTGATTTTATTTTTAGACATCTTTTCAATTTAACTTAACCATAGTTTCATTAGTTCTAGTGTAAAAGGTGAGTTGTAAATATACCTCTCCCATAAAATTCCTAACATGATAATATTTTATTATATCTCTTATGAGACCCATTTTAGACCTCAAACTTCCCCTAATGTTAGTTTTTGTTTAACACCAAGCCACCGACACAAAACTAATGCTCCTATCACGTTCAAAAGCCATATAGATATCATACAATAGATCATAATATAATTATGTTCACTACAATAAATACACATTTCAAAAACCATGAAATATAGATCTCTATACACCTAATGATTTGACCTGCTTTTTTACATCATCTCTTCTAAAAAAGGTCGTTGAAACATTTAGAGGATGTCACAAACCCACAAAATCCATAGTTAAAAAAAATTACTTTATTATTTATTATTTGTCGTAACATCTTAAAATCGTTATCACATGTATTATATGCATGTAAGTTTAACTTGATTTGTTTTAACATTCATTTGACAGGTTACCTCCCCCCCTCCTCAACTCTGTGGCGTTGCCTGCAAGAAATGACTGCCGTGTCTCAGTCTTGCCAAGGTGATGTTTGCAGGCCTTTAAGTTTAGATTAAAGTTTAGGGTGTTAGGACCTAAGTTGATACCTATGGGTTAGTCCTAGCCACCCTTAAGGTTTATCCTTGTTGTTAAATTCCACCCACCACGATTCAAGTTTGGCAAGGGTGGTTTTATATGAATAATTTAAAAGTTTAATTATGTTGAAAGGCTTGTAGCAGCAAAGGCCTTGGACGGGGATTTGAATACATGTTTAAACTATGGTGAGAACCTTATAATTTTTTAAGTCGAGACCATAGTTTAGTGGCCCTAACTGTGGGATTTACACATCGTGGGATGATACACTATGAAGTTGGCATGCAATTAAATAGTAGGGAGGCACAAGGGTCATGCCAGTGCAGAGGTTTAATGGATTTTAATCAGGTTTTGGATCTTATCCCTTGTTGTGAGTTGAGAGCGTAGCCAGGCGCATTCAATGGCATGTCTTGTTCCTCTGCATTGTGTCCCGAGAAGAAATACCGACCCTTGAATTGTCGAGATCTATTGCAAGGGTTTTGCAAGGGTTTAATACATCATTAAGTTTTTGTGAGGGTTTAGCTTCACTCATTTGGTCTGTATGTTTTCTTGTGGAAGGAACTCAACCAATCCATGTCTGCGCTGCACTAGTCTTGCTCGATTTCTTTTCATGGTTTGTTAATGAAGGTTTTCCTTGTATCCGAGTTTTACTTGAAGGTTTTCCTTGTATCTGAGTTTTACTTGAAAGTTTTTATTAGTCTGGTTAATGGAGAAGTGGCCGCCATTATGGCCTCGACCTTACTAGTTTGTCGTAGGTTATGAAGGGAAGCCAGACATTCTTCGAGCTTTAGCAAATACTTTGCTGCCTGCCTAGCTTAACCAGGTAAGGGAAGAAAACTCCTCCAAAATCATAGAAGACCTTTTAACAGCCTAAGACTTGGTCATTTATGAGTCTCCTACTTTTTAGCACTCCACAAAGAGTATAGACTTGATTTTGGGGAAGATACCTCCTGTATCACTTGAGTTCTCATTCAACAACTTTCGCCACTTGTATTGTATCCTTGTGGAGCAACAAACACTCTTTCAACAACTACTTCAGTTTTGATTCCTCTCAATGTTTTAATTATTAAATAAAATAATCCATTACATTCATTTCGATTTTGTTGTCAAAAAATTAAAACAAAATATTTCAAATAATAATAATTTACAATTATTTGATGTATTATAAAGAACTTTAATATATGTTTCTATTTTTTTTATTCCCGTATTTTGTTGTCAATAATACACTCTTCCCCATTATCCTCAACACCGGTAGAGAAAGAAAACAATACATTATCTTTTTCCACATCTTTGTTTTCCTTGGACATTTACCGTGTTATTTTTATATATTTACCGTGTTATTATTATATGGTTAGGTTACTTTGGCATTTACTTTGATATTGATATGAGTTTTGATATTTTTACGAACACATTGTTTTTAAAAATGGAACTATTATTAATAGTGTTATTAAATATAAAACTATTTTTCATATAATTATTATTAAATATTAATTTATTATTTTATATTTACAAATTTAAAATAATACCATATTTATTTAGAAGTTTAAACTAATACTAATAGTAATAAAAATATATTTAGAAGTTTAAACTAAACATCCATTGTAATAGAAATAGAAATGTTAGTTACAAAATTAACATGAGTGTAGAGCTTTCATAAGAATTTCAAATATCAATTCATTTATTTATGGTATCCATAATTCTTATATTAATAGTGATTTTTCCATTATATTTTAAGAATTTATCAAATGATTAGAAACAACCAGAGTTGTCCCTAAGATAGAGTCATTGTTTAAGAAAATAAAAACTAGGTTAATAGAAAGGGTCTTATGTAGCATAACCAGTTTTATCTTTGAAACAACTTGATCTTGCTCTTTGTTAGATTTCAAAAACAAAAATTGTTCAAAGTAGTTGCAAACAATGGATTACAAGGTGTTCTTCCTTCCACGAAGATCTCAAACATGTACTTGTCCATGGCTCTCTTGTTATCTCCAAGAGTAAGGTACATACTGTAGGTATGACAAGGAGACAAGGATTTTAAGGTTTGTTAAATACATCAATTAAAAGATTCAAGGTATTTAACAACATGAAAAGATGTAAAGGAAGAAAATGACAAATCCTTAACTTGATAATGACACGGTGGAGGTGTTTTTCTAGGTTGTAAAGAAGGGAATTGCTAAAAACAAATTCATTTTGTCGTTGTTAAAAACAAATTCATTTTGTCGTTGTTACCAAGGTGGTTGTTGTTCACAATCAAAGTTGACTACAATGAGAATATGAATAAGAAGAGAAAATTTTAGTAGATTCGAAGTCACAACAAAGACTATTGAACTATTAAAAAAAATCTCATTACATTCAAAATAACAATAAATGCAATGGAAAAATACATTAAAGTATTAAGAGATTGATTCTTTAAATCACAGACCTTAAGACATGCACCAACTACAAAAGCCATGAAAATCACCTTAAGACATGCACCAACTACTAAATCCATGAAAATCACCTTAAGACATGCACGAAAATCACCTTAAGACATGCACCAACTACGAAATCCATGAAAATCACCTTAAAACATGCACCAACTACGAAAATCCATGAACTTTGTCTAGTCGATCTTGAATTCATTTCCTACTATGAAATTGTTCTTTATAATCACTAAGTCAATCAATCCTCATCATTATTCAAAGATTTGAACCCAATTAGAATAAATCAAGACTTGAATTTTCTTATGAAATATGAAAAGACGTTCAAGGTCTAAATTCTATAGAGCAAAGAGGCTAGACATGAATGCATGCATTTTCTTATGAAATATGAAAAGACGTTCAAGGTCTAAATTCTATAGAGCAAAGAGGCTAGACATGAATGCATGAATTTTCATTGTATAGTTTTACAAATGGAGTGCCATTAAATGTTTTACTTAAATAAACTCTCGAAATAGAAATAGAAAAATGGATACATTTGCACGATTTTATGAATTGAGCGCTTTTAAATATTGTACCTTAAAAATTGTCTAAAACATAAAAATTTGATCCATTGCCATGGCACAAAGGTGTTTTCAGGGCTTCCATTTATGAAAGGAAAGTTCTTGTGAACATTGGGCAAGCCATTGAGAAACGACCGCTAAATAGTTAGCATAAGCCATATGTGGAACTATTGTTTTATCTATTTTTGTTTTGTTTTATCTATTTTTGTTTTAGCTTCTTTCAATGACTGTTCAAAACAGTACACATAAAATTAATTTAAACATTTTTGTGCAATCTAAGAAAAGCATAGACTCTGATTTATCCAGATTCTAAAATATAAACATGTATCCATATAATTTAATTAACTGTATAACTTTCTTTTCTCCTCTAAACTATATACATGTACCTGTTCCATCAGTCAAATTTCTACTCTAATCTATGTAGAGTACCTCTCCACCATCAAATTTCTAGGTCTTTAACTTAGTCTAATCTTTGAGGCATTGGTGCAGGGTTTCAATATCAATATTGATTTGGTCGGTGATAAGCTCTCTGCTGGGCTATCCCGCGACTGTGATAAGAATGATAAACAGTCGGTCATGTCGATAGATACATCCCTTGCCATCCTTTTCCCAAGTCTAAGCAGAAGAAAGATTGTCATCTAGATCACTCTTGTTTTAGGCGTTATATACGGATTAGAGAAAGATTCTATACATTCATCGACCGTGGAAATTCTTTTGATATACCTAATCAACGTAAAGGTGCAAGTCCTGGGTATTCCCATATCATGTCAACAAGATATGCATTTCTAGTTTATTTAATTGTTTTATATCTCAAGGTCTTCAAATATTAGAGATGAGTAATGATGAGTTTTAATGGTGCACATGAATTGTAAGTATCTGAGAGTCTTTTGAATGGGACTCAGAGAGGATCTCTCTCCATCCTTGAGATTCAATGGTGTGCAGGAATTACAAGCAACTGATATTCAATGGTGTGCAGAAATTACAAGGAACTGAGAGTCTGTGAATGGGACTCTAAGTTGTCACAACTTAATGGAACGTTTGAGCGAGAGAAAAGAGAATTTCTCCCACCATTAATACGAATCTAGGAGGGAATTAATAGCAAAAGTGCGTCAGGATCCAATCAAAATATAATAGTTCAGTATCGATGGCTTACATTCATTGAAGAGCCTGAAAGTGTATAACTTGATCACTGCTTATACGCTCTGAAGTAGTCTACTGCTTATATACGTGGTACACATTTAGTGGTCTTGGAGCTCCAAATCCAGTTTTAAAACAATATACTTTGAGCCTCAAAAGGTGGAGAAAATATAGAAGAACTTAGCTAATAGATAGAAATAAAGTACTAGATTGAAGCTGATCAAGTCACCAATTTTATAAGAAAGATGGTTCTCGGTAAGCTTCATCAACGACAAAACCAACATGATAAACTTCTTCATTTGGGGGATCAATTGCTTACTCTGACCAGGAACTACTCCCGAGTATGGCCGATTGCTTATGTTGTTGCACGAAGATGCCAAATGCTGGTGCTGCATACAAAAATGCTAGATGGTGATGCATATTGGATGAAGATGTTAGATATTGTTAGTGGATGCAAAGATGTCAGATGATGGTGCATGTAAGGTGATAAGTGGGTGTGGTGATTGCATAGAACATTAGCTAACATTGGCGTGAGAGAACATTAATTATATTAGCTAAAATTTATGTTTTTAACTACATTAGCTAACATTTGAAGTCAAAATTAATTCTAGATTAATGTCTAACATTACAGATTTTCTATATGTGAAGTAGATGTATATATACGTGTAGTATATATATATAGCTTATATTGTGTCTCGATATAAAGACAAATAAAAAGGTTAAAACATTTTATTGGTTTACATAAAGTAGTCTTAAATTTGATTGGGTCACATAAAATGGTGTATTAACAGTGTATATGTACATAAATTTTCACATAAAACATAATATTGCACATCAATATCAGGAAAAATAAGAAGTCAAAATAACATTTCATTGGTTCACATAAAATAGTCTTAGGTCCCATAAAGTGGTTTATATATATTTCAACAAATATTTAGGCTAAAAAAATTAAGAAATGTATGTCATCAGAGCAAATCGATTACCAAAGTCCATGCAACTATGAAGGTAGGGACTAATAAGCCATCCTAATACTCTTGAGTCCTAAAATGCTTAAATTTGATTTATAATTTCACAAGGGTGAGGACATCTCCTATACTATATTTTATAATTAAATATATTTTAAATGTGCTTATGCATGGCCCATGAGATATAGAGGCAATTGGTATGACTTAAACCTTTGGATTTTAACCCTAAAACATGTTATGGGTGTTATGAATGGGCATTAAAAAAATATATTTGGTTTGTCAATGTCAGAATAACCGAATTTAATATGTTTGGTTAGTTCTACTTTATAATTATTAACTAATTTGAAGAAAATGAATATATATAGAATGACAAATTTCCCAAGTTTATTTAGCCAATTGAATAAATTTGAAAGATATCAGCCTTGATTTGGGACTACAAGATCTAAATCTCCAAATGGAAGGAACACAAACATGATGCAGTAAGCGAGCGAGTGATAATAGGTAATGATTTGTATGTTGTATGGGGTTAACTACAGTGAGGCATTACAACAATAGATATATCCGCTCCAATATAAACCCTTAGGCAGACTGATGTGGAATTAACTGAATCGGGGTGTGAAATGTTTGACTAATATAACTACTGTTTTGAGGGACACAACTTCGTAGAACCAACAATTTCTTACTTTCCAGGCATGGATGATCTTGTGGTATATATTGTAAGTTGTACTTTGAAATCTCTGTGGTCCGGGATAAGATCTCTGCTTGGTTGTCCTGCAACTGTGATGGGAATGGCAGTACTTGGTCCTATCGATAGATACATCTCTTGTTGCGATATGGACTGATTCTTTCCTATTCTTACCCATTCTTTCCTATTCTCTCTATGATTCTTTCCTATCCTGTAGATGGTTGTTTCCTATCCTTTTTCAGGATCTGCAGCATGACTGTAGGATCGACAGCTCGATTGTAGGATCTGGAAATTGATCCATTGATGTATATGTACCTGTACAATTCACTGTAATAAAACATAATTATTTTTCTCTTGAAATATGTTTTGAACTTGGTATCAAAGCCAAGAAGCTTAAATCGTTAGGTGACTCTCCATTGAACCATGGCCGACTCTGATTATAAAACATCTAGGACCAAATATGCTCCCATTATTATTCAATCTGAAGGTTTGTCATTCAATGCAGGGATTGTACTCGATGAAACGAACTATGATTTGTGGTCTCAAATCATGGAGATGCACATTGCTCAGAAGGAGAAACTCTCTTTCATTCGTGGTAATTCATAATCACCTACCGAGAAGGATGATGGATATGAGAAATGGTATGCAGACAATCAAAAGGTCAAGAGATGGCTGTTGATGTCTATGTCCCCATAAATCATGAAGCGATATATTCGCTTACCTACCGTTCGATATATTTGGAAAGCTCTTTCAAAAGCTTTTTATGATGGAGCAGATGAATTTCAAGTGTTTGTCTTGAATCAGAGGGCCTTCTATGCGAAACAGAATGGCAGAACACTCTCGGTGTATTATGGAGAATTAACCGAGATATTTTGTGAGTTGAATCATCATGATAAGGTGATTATGGAAAGTGAGAATGATGTTGAATCTTACCGAAAATTAGTTCAGCGATAAAGGGTGCATATTTTTCTTGCTGGATTAGATGGTGAATTCGAACAAATCCATGGTGAAATTTTGAGAAAGGATCCTATCCCCGAATTGGAAGCATGTTATGCTTTGGTCTGCCGTGAATCTATTCGACTCGCAATGATGAATGGAGAACCTGAAAAATCTAAAGCTTCAGCCATGGTGACTCGAAATCGGTCTAATCAGAACCGATCTTCCCAAAGCTAGCCTAAGAACACTGATGGTGCCGATAAATCCACCTACAAATGCACTCATTACAATCAAACTGGTCATACCAAGAGCCACTGCTTTGAACTTGTGGGGTATCCAGAATGGTGGGATCATAGCCACGATCCACAGAAGAAGAATTCCAAGAGGACCTCCAGTGCTACAGTTGTCAAAACAAAGACAACGGATGGTGTTGCTGGTCAGATCTCGGCATTAGTAGCAGCGGCAGGTAATGGTGGTAAGGTTTTAAATATTTCTACACTTGTTTCTAATAGTGCACGGATAATTGATTCCGGTGCTACGGATCATATGACGTTTGATTCTAGACAGGTCTCACCTCTTAAACCATCCGCGCAAAAATTTGTTTCCACTGCCAATAGATCTTCAACCCCAATTATTGGAGAAGGGTCTTTACTGCTCACTGATACTTTAAATCTAGATTTTGTTTTAGTTGTTTCGTCTTTGGATTATAATCTGTTGTTAGTTTCCCAAATCACCACTACCTTACTTTGTATTGTAATTTTTTGGCCCGATTTTTGTGTGTTTAAGGACATCCGAATGAGGAAAACGATTGGTTGTGGTGTTAGGCGAGGAAAGCTGTATTACTTGGAATTAGTGTCAAAGAGTTTGGACAAGTTACGTCAAGCTTTAATGATGGATGGCTCTGAGGGGGAGAAGAAGAAATTTGAAATCTGGTTATGGCATCGACGTTTGGGGCATGCCTTCTTTGGTTACCTGAAGCAATTATTTCCTAGTTTATTTGTAAAATTTGATGTTTCTAGTTTCTGCTGTGATGTTTGTGAACTTGCAAAAAGCCATCGTGCTTCATTTCCATTAAGTTTGAATAAAAGTCCAGTTCCTTTTATGGTCATACATTCTAATGTTTGGGGTCCATCCAAAGTTACTACCTTTGGTGGATCATGTTGGTTTGTTACTTTTATTGACGACTGTACCAGGATGACTTGGGTGTGCTTGATGAAGTCTAAAAGTGAAGTGAATTTGTTATTTCAAATTTTTTATAAAATGGTTCGTACTCAGTACAATGCATAGGTTCAGGTTCTCCGTAGTGACAATGGAGGAGAATATTTGAGTTCTGAACTTCAGCAGTATCTGGAAGCACACGAAAGTATTCATCAAACTACTTGTCCCAATACACCTCAGCATAATGGGGTGGCTGAGAGGAAAAACCTCCACTTGTTGGAGGTTGTCTGTGCTTCATTGATAGAAGCCCATATGTCATTATGCTATTGGGGAAAAGCACTTACCTCTGCAGCATATTTGATCAACCGGGTACCCTCCAGCACTATTAATTTCCAGACACCATCTCAGGCTCTTGCTAAAGCGATTGTTGCTCCAGCCGTCCCAAATTTATCTCCTCACATCTTTGGTTGTGTAGCTTTTGTACACCTCCATAAGCATTAGCGCAACAAGTTGTCTCCTCGAGCGCTACAATGTGTCTTTCTCGGATATGCTGCTTATCAAAAGGGGTACCAATGCTATCATCCTCCAACCCAACGAATGTTTATTACATTAGATGTAACTTTTCATGAAGACTCGATGTATTTTTCCCTTGAGCCTGAACTTTAGGGGGAGTGCCAGAAGGAAATTCAAACTCTAGACTATGATGATAACATCTCTGAAGATGTGGTTGTTCACATCCCGAAAGTAGGGGAACTCTTTGATGTGCTGAATCAAGAAGTGGGTGAATTGGATGTGGGTGGTTTGACTTTGGATCCAAGTAGTGATGAACACCCAGAAACTGAAGTTGTGGCTCCACCTCTGTCTGAGTCTCTCACACCATAGGGAGCTAATACACCAAACCAATCGCTTGCTGAGGATGCTCCTGAACCATTTAGAAGACAACTACCACAACGTCACACCAGAGGTATTCCTAAACCCACATATGAACCCGAGCTTTCCAGTAACGTTAAATACCCCATGAGTCATTATGTGTCTAACCATCGTTTGTCAGAATCAAATCAGTCATTTGTAAATCAGTTATCTACTGTATCTATTCCTAACAATGTGCAGGAAGCCTTAGCTGACCCAAGGTGGAAATCCGCTATGAATGAGGAGTTGAAATCCTGGCAGGAGAATAAAACTTGGGAACTTGTTGACCGTTTACCAGGAAAGAAACTAGTCGGATGTTGATGGGTTTACACTATGAAGTACAAAGCAAATGGTGTAATTGAACACTTTAAGTCAATACTGGTGGCAAAAGGATACACCCAAACCTATGGGATCGATTATACATAGACATTTGCACCTGTAGCTAAAATCAATACAGTACGAGTCTTATTGTCTCTTGCTGTGAACTTGGGTTGGCCATTACAACAATTTGATGTGAAGAATGCCTTTCTACATGGCGATTTGTCCGAAGAAGTTTACATGGAACTCCCACCAGGATGCATGATACCAGAAACGCATAGTCGGAAGGTGTGCAGATTAAAGAAGTCACTGTATGGATTGAAACAGTCTTCGAGAGCATGGTTTGGAAGGTTCACAAAATCTATGAAAGCCTTTGGTTACTATCAGACCAACTCAAACCACACTTTATTCTTGAAGAAACAACAGGGTAAGATAACTGCACTTATTGTATATGTGGATGACATGGTGGTTACAAGAAATGATCCTAAAGAAAGGGAGGCTCTACAGGATTACTTGTCAAGAGAATTTGAAATGAAAGACCTCGGTCCCTTGAAATATTTCCTTGGGATCGAAGTGTCTCGATCCGATAAAGGGATTTTTCTATCTCAAAGGAAATATGCCTTAGACTTGTTACAGGAAACTGGTATGTTAGCATGTCAACTCGCTGATACACCAGTGGAAGAAGGATTGAAGTTATGTGTTGGGTCTGATCAGGTACCAGTTGATAAGGGTAGATACCAGAGACTCGTAGGAAGATTGATGTACTTAGCACACACAAGGATGGACCTTGCCTGTGCCTTGAGTATTGTTAGCCAGTTTATGCATAATCTTGGCGAGCAACACATGAATGCAGTTATGTGCATTTTGAGATATCTGAAATCTGCTCCTGGAAAAGGAATTGTATTCACTAAAAATGAAGATTGTCAAAGTGTGGATGCATATACTGATGCTGACTGGGCTGGATCAATCGATCAGAGGCGTTCTACTTCAGGTTATTTCACCCTTGTAGGAGGTAACCTTGTTACCTGGAGAAGCAAAAAAATAGAATGTTGTTGCCTGATCAAGTGCAGAGGCTGAATTTAGAGGTATGGCACTTGGAGTAAGTGAAGCATTGTGGCTAAGACTTCTCCTCAAAGATTTGGGCTATCCGCCTAGGCAGCCAATTCGATTGTATTGTGATAATAAAGCAGCATGTGATATTGCTCATAATCCAGTTCAACATGATCGAACAAAACATGTGGAGGTAGATAGATTCTTCATTAAGGAGAAGTTGGATCAGAAGATCGTGGAGTTGCCTAAGATTCGATCAGAGGATCAGTTGGTCGATATTCTCACCAAAGCAGTTTCACGTCGAGTGTTCTCAAATTTTTTGGGCAAGTTGGGCATGTGTGATATCTATGCACCAACTAGAGGGGGAGTGTTGCGATATGGACTGATTCTTTCCTATTCTTACCCATTCTTTCCTATTCTCTCTATGATTTTTTCCTATCCTGTAGATGGTTGTTTCCTATCCTTTTTTAGGATATGCAACTTGATTATAGGATCTGAAGCATGACTTTAGGATCGGCAGTAGGATCTAGAAATTGATCCATTGATATTTATGTATCTGTACAATTCACTCTAATAAAACAAAATTATTTTTCTCTTGAACTCTGTTTTGAACTTCTCTTGCCATACTTTTTCCAATCTTCTACTCTAAGGAAAAGAAAACTTGTAAGTTATATCACTCTTGTTTTAGCTGTTATATACATATTAGATCGAGATTCCATACATTCATCCACCCTGTGAATTCTTTTGATATCCCTGATCTACGTAGACTATGTTTCAGCTGCAATTCCTGGGTATTCCCTTATCATGTCAACAAGATATGCATTTCCAGCTTATTTAATTGTTTTATAGCTCAAGGTACTCAAACAGAGACGAGTAATGATGATTTTTTAATGGTGCGCGGTAATTGCAAAAAGCCGAGAATCTGTGGATGGGACTACAAGTTGTCATAACCTAATGGAACCTTTGAGAGAGAGAAAATAGAATTTATCCCAGTATTATGAATCTAGGAGGGCATTAATAACAAAGGTGCGCTATGAATCCAATCAAAATATAATTGTTCATTATCAACGGCTCACATTCATTGAAGAGCTTGAAAGTGTATAACTTGAACACTGCTTATATGCTCCAAAGTAGTCTACTGCCAATATACGTCGTACACATTTAGTGGCCTTGGAGATCTAAAACCAGTTTTAAAAACTATACTTTCAAGCCTCAAAAGATAAAGAAAAATATAGAAGAACTTAACCCATAGATAGAAATAAATTACCAGATTGAAGCTGATAAAGTCACCAGTTTGATAAGAAAGATGGTTATGGTCCATAGGTAAGCTTCATCAACGACCAAACCAACCTGATAAATTTCTTCATTTGCGGGATCAATTGCTTAATATGGTTTGGTAACTACTCCTGGACGTAGGGTGATAAGTAGGTGTGGTGCATGCATAGAAAATAAGCTAACATTGGATTGAGAGAATTACATTGCTCACATTTAAAATTTAATTATATTAGCTAACATTTAAAGTCAAAACTAATGCTAGATTGATGTCTAGTATTTCTCTATTTCAGATTTTCTAGAGGTGTAGTGGTAATATATATATGTATATAGTTCATATTGTGCCTCTGTATAAGGCCAAAGAAATGGTCAAATGATTTTATTTGTTTATATAAAGTAATGATTTGTTTCAAAATGTTGCTTTTAAAGCTCATGAACTTACACATGGCCATAAACCACAGTGCATACAAAAAAATTCATATAAGTATATAATAAATATTTCAAACCTATAATAAATATTTCAAAACACGCCTTGAGGATGAAAACTAGTTAAAAGCATATATTTCAAATCTAAAATCACATATAAAATCATATAATAATATTTCATTTTCAATTTTGAACGAAACACATGGTAAATTATAAAATAATATTATTGTATCCTTTCATCATACAAATTACATCTATGTTATTTTATATAATTCTTTCGGAGTAGATGAGTCTACACAAATGCTTACTGAGTTGAACCAGGGCTGAATTGCATTGCAGGTGGGATTTTGGGCATCACCTAGTGGACTGGAGCACTCACCTGGTGGAGTGGAGCACCCAACTTGCCCAGAGAGCTCGCTATGGCTACAGCAAGGGATGCATTGAAGTTGGAATTGCCTTTATCGAAGCCACAGAATTCTCCATGATTGATGAACAATAATCCAATTGATTATGATAATCCAATGCCTGGCCCATATCGTTAGACGATGAAGTAACGTGTTGGAAGCTGCAAGCCTCTAAATGTGCAGGCTGCAACTGTAATCCTGGATTAGGCCAGTTATCTGTGAGGTCGAGAGTGATTGTGGGAACCGTGCTCGAGGTCGATATTCTGGCAATGCAGGGTATAGAATGATTATCTGCAAGAAAATTTTCTATCTTCATCTCTTCACCAATGAATTGGTTCGAGGAGCAGTGCATGGCAGCCATAGCAGGAGCTGTCAGAGAATGAGTGTGTTCTCCTTTGTAGGTAGTTATTACTTTCGTTGGGTTCTGGGCGCATCTCTGAACCTGCTCAAAGTCCGCCATAATTTTAACAGGTTTGTATTAGTCGGGGGTCTTGATGCATTTCATAGTCAATGACAGTATGAGTAACAGATTTCTTTCAACAAAAAGGACGAGGGCGAACCTGTTTCTTAACTGGGCAACCAGGCGCCATAGCGCATCTGTAATAACATCTCGGTCGTTGATTGTTTTTTGTCATCTTTTGCCCGTATTTTCGCCATTGGCAACCATCGCTTGTCTGATTAGACTCCATGAGATCAGTTACTTCATACATTACAGGAAAGCAAGAACAATTGTACATCATACAAACAAGACATGGGCTACAGTACCTTATAAACTTGGAAATCATAAACCCTAACCCTAACCCTCGGAAAATTTCCAACTATTGAACTCTATTGGATTGGAGGCGACTCATTTTTTCGATGTCTGTGCGTCGAATACAGTCATACCGATTTAACCCAGATTTGAATGCCAAAGTTCGTCATGCATATCATACCCTCCCCATCATAGCTAGGTTTGGGCTGGTTCACATAGATTCTACATAACAAGAAAGCAGAATTCTAGTATTACCTGTGCGACCTCAGATCTTGTCTGGACGGATACGGCTCTTTTGGGCGCGGCTGTCGTGTATTGGCTGGAGAGGCACTTGACCTGAAACTTCTTGTGCGGCAACTCCTCCTGTGCAATGGATGAATTGATCATTCCATTCTTTCTTTTCTTTGAAGTCACTTGCTCTTCGTCCATAAATTTGGCATTCTTCTTCTCCTGTTCTCCGCCTTTTTCACGACCATCCAAATACTGATGAGATTGGTGTAAAACTGCACTGCCGGAATCAACATCAACAGACCATGAACACAATATCTCTTCTCTTCGACGATCTCGATAGAATATCTACCAAATTAGAAGGCAAACAACATTAATCATTTGTTATATTCATGAACCCTAATAATCCCAAAGTCAGCCATCTTCCAAACAGAATGCAGATATACCTGGCTACCATCAACTTCCTTCTGCTGCTGCAACATAGACCTGATATGCTTCTGCAGGTTGTTATATCTACAACAAACGCGCTTGAACATAGACTTGAGCTTCTGATTCTCCTCGTCTATGCGATTTATCTCGGCCACAAGTACCGTGATCTGCACGAATTATAAATCAAGCAATCTGTAAGAAAAAGAAAGGCATAGCATGAGAACATGAATAAACATTGAACCAAAAAAGGCAACATCTCTGAAACTCGCTCAAAACACCTTATTCGTGTGACCATCCATTTCATTTATCTTCAATTTTCACGACCCTTCTGTGAATTCAAGGTGTAGACGTACACGTATTAATAGCAAGCGTGGTGCCATTCCTAATAATTCGGGTAACTGCATTCTCGACCTCTTCTTCGCATTGACTCGGCACTTGCTTTTCCTCGAGTCGTGACAGTAGGGTCGCTTCGAGCCGTAAAGTTGGCGTTGCAAGTCAAACTTTTTGGTTCTCCGTTCTTTTGTATACGAGACATTTAGACAGGTTTCTTTGGTCAAGGTTGGTAGGAAGCAGTGGTCAAATTTGAAGGGTGGGTCTTAATCAATTGGAAGGGCATTTATTCTCTCTCAGCTCTTTGAAGGGAAATATAAATAAATTTTTTTTAATTGATAAGTATAAATTAACCAAATTTTTTCATAAAAAAATGCAAAAAATAAATATTGTTTTTCAGCGTTTGTTGTGAAAGCATACATGTATGTGATGGAGGGACCTAATACTAAAATAAGTTTATTAATGAACAGACTTGAGAAAGTTATAGATGTGTGTAATTAACTGCTTGGGGTTCTAAAATTTGTTGTGTTTTGTACCAGTCCATGGTTCACTCAATTTATAGTCATAGGTAGGAATTTAAATTATTTAATGAAAACAATTAATGTGTATAACCTCTATTCCTAAAACATTTTCCCTGCTGAGGCAGACCACTATCCTCTTTATTGTCTTACCAAAAGGTGTGATAATGAGGAAGAAGACCTAAAATTATGGACTTCACCTTCAAAGAATGCCTTGCAATCACATTGGTAGGGAGTGATAAGAATATCAAAACCATCCACCCTGTCAAATCTCAGTTGATACTGTTAATTAAAGACTTATAAGATAAATTTAATATAAAACTTATAGTTGTATCTTAGTCTTTGCGTCTTGACACATTTAATATTTTATGGTTGTCTTTGGGCCTTGACCCATTCCGTATTATAAGGTGAAGATGTGTAGGCATAATAATCCTTAGTTATGACTATGAGACGAGGATTTAAAGAGAAGAGGATGTAAAGAAGAGAAATTTATTTGGATGGATAATTTTAAAAG
This sequence comes from Pseudotsuga menziesii, assembly GCA_001517045.1. NCBI lineage: Eukaryota > Viridiplantae > Streptophyta > Pinopsida > Pinales > Pinaceae > Pseudotsuga > Pseudotsuga menziesii. The sequence goes on along the minus strand of LPNX010755837.1, from coordinate 365,590 downwards.
TTACACTTCTTTTGAAATGTTGATATAAACTATGCCCTTCTTTATTGGAAGAGTAAAATTCAAATTTTAATTTTTTTTGAAAAACAAATTTAACTTTACACTTATGGGAAGAGCTAGAACCCTTTGGAAGGGCTGTAAAAGTTCAATTTTAAAGGCTGGTGGAAAGTAGAAGCACCCTCAAATGTGAGAGCGCACTGTGGGCGCAGTTGTACTTTACGAAGCAGTATAAGCGCTAACCTGTAGGAATCTGGCATGGCTAGTTTTGCTGAAATTGAAATTGCAATTTGAAGTCTTTAAAGTGATTTTAAAATTGCAAAATTGAGAAAATATCAATTTTAACAAAATTTACATGTTTCTAAAAAAAATTCTGGGCCTTTTATTTGTCTTTTATCCTACTATGTATTTAAAAAAAAAACAGATGTGCATTTCTATTTTTCAAAAGAGGGAAAAAGACATTAAAAAAACTAATCTCTGTCTCCTTCCCTATATTTGATCACTTTTCACATCTAAATGTTAAACTTATAAATTAATCTCTTGTGAGGTTTCACACTTTTAAGTACCCTGGAATGGGAGCACAATGTGAGGTTTCACACTTTAAATACCCTGGAATGTGAGCAGTCACACTGTGAGGTTTCACACTTTAAATACCCTGGAATGTCACACATACCGTGGGCGCATTTGTATTTTACAAAACAAAGAACCAAAAAAACACATATCAGGAAGAAAAATCTCAATGTCTTTTTTCTATATTTTATTACTTTTAAGATCTAAATTTTAAGATGCAATTAATCTCTGTTAGGATTTTACACTTTATATTTAAATTTAAGCCAAGATTTCTACAATACATTATAAAATTAAAAAAAGTTAAATCAAGATTTCTACAATACATTATAAAATTAAAAAAGTTAAATCAAATAAAAAATAATTGGAAAAAATTAGGTCAACTAATAAAATTAAAAAATTATCTAAAATAAAATAAATAAAATTTAAATAGCTGAATTTTATATCAAATTTCTTGAAGTATAAAAATTTTCAAATAATAAAAAATTACACCTCAAAAAAATGTGGATAAATCTGGATTTTACCAAGACCAAATTTCTTAGATATAAAAAATTTCAAATAAAAAAAAATTACACCTCAAAAAAGTGAATAAATCTTAAGTGACTAGATTTGGATTAAAAAATTTACATCTCAAAAAAGTGAATAAATCTTAATTTAAGATGGATCTAATTTCTTGAGATATAAAAATTTCAAATAAAAAAAATTACACCTCTTTTTGAGGATAGATCTTGATTTAAGATGGATATATACTCATTATATTTTATAACATTTTATAAATAAATAAAATTTTTAATAAATACAAAAAGTTATATATTTAAACTTTATTTATTATTTAACCAATTACTTTTCACTTGAGCATTCAGGTAGTAGAGTGGAGATGCTACAATCATTGTTCAGTAACATATCTTACCTTTCTTTTTCACATTGTCCTTACCAGTTGCTTTCTTAACACCCTTATTAACTGCTTGCACTCTGAAAGCTGAATTAATTTGTTGTATCAAAGTAGCTACCTTAATGACTGATAAATCTAGTTGAAAATAGACCCTAGGACATAAATAAGGAGAGCCTCCAGTGTATATTTACCCATCACATTAATATAATTTAAATCATTCTCTGATAGCTTACACTTCATTAAATATAACTTGGCAGTAATCTTCTCTTTACTTATTAATAGGCCCACCATGCTCAGAATACTTTTAAATACATATTTAGAAACACATTTTTAAGACAATTCAATGATGTGACACATAAAAAAAAGGCTATGGACTATGAGGTTGGATGGTTGTACATTCAAAAAAGTTATGAACTATGGGGTTGGATGGTTGTATATTATGAAGAATTTATGACTTATGTAGAAATCAAGGTTTTAATTCTGTTTTTTTTCCTGATAAGGCAGTTATATGATGCCTTAAATGCCTAGAGAAGATTGTAACTATTTTGATGTAGATTAAAATATGAATGCTTTGGCATTTTTGGAAAAGATTTAGTTTCATGATTTTATTTAACTTGAATAGAATAACAATAAACTCAATATGGGAGTCATATGATGGCTTAAATGCTTAGAGAAGATTGTAACTATTTTGATGTAGATCTAAAATGTTGTAGAATATAAATGTTTTGGCATTTTTGGAAAAGACTTAGTTTAATGATTTTATTTAACTTGAATAGAATAACAATAAACCTGCTTTTTTGTTTTGTTGAAAAAATAAAAAACTTATATGTTTAGATTTTATATTTATTATTCCACCAATAACTAGGTATTGGTAAAATTATAGATTAACAAGTATTACTTAACCATGTTACTATCAGTAAAGTTTTAAATTAATAGCATTAATTAAATATACATTTTTTATCAAGTAACATTTCATTTTTATTTTAAAATAAAGGTAAAATTTTAGATTATTAAGTATTATTTAATCATATCACTTTTTAATAATATTAATTAAATATATATTTTGATCACATAACATTTAATTTTTAAAATCATAAAAAAAAAATTAATTGTATAAATATATTGTTTAAAACTTAGGAATATACATTTTGTTAATATAATTAACTTTTTTAAATCACAATTAAAGAGTAAACATTATTTTATAGAGATGAAATGGAATAGGTAACATCTCCTCAAAAAACGACTGGAAAACATGCAGAATAAGTAAAAAGTAAGATAAAATTTGTTTTATCTACTAAAAGTTATAGAGAATTTTGAAGCTAAGTGGATCATACTAGTATATTTTAAAATTTTGTCTTAAAGGTTATATAATGAAAGAACCTAAGAAACCGGATTCATCCTGGAGGGCCTCCGTGTCCTGTGGGGATCGAATCGAACACGATTCGAATTGGATTCGTGCCTGATTCGTCTTTTAGGCGAATCCAAAAATAGGACACGAAAAAAAAACGTGTCGGACACGAAATTGCAACATGTCCCGAAAACAGGACACGTAAACGGTGGAAAAAGACAGCCGAGTTTGTTTTAAGTCAATTTTTTGCCTTTCTTTTTGTCATTTGCAAGGAAGCAATTGGTTGAGAGTGAGTTTTATGTGCAGGTGAAGGAGTTTTGAAGGAGATTTGAAGGCTATCCATTGTTTCCAAGCGATTCCAAGTGCATTCCAGTGGATTTGTGGAGAGGATTGCAAGCTCAACCATCTCACAAGAAATAGAATGTCTCAATCAGCTAGGGTAGAAGGTAGGGGTCAAAGGAAAGGGAGAAATGCACAATCTAGGGCCTCCCCTCCTATTCCACCAAGCACAACCAGTTCTCCTCCTCTGTTAAGTGCTCCTTTGGCTGTTAGTGGAGCTCATGCTCCATTTAACCCTGTTTTAGCAAGACAACAAGCCCAAGAAAAAAAATACCCTTTGTGGAAGTATGTGACAAGGAAAGATGGGCTTGGGGCAAAGCTTGGTGGGGGAGGCAATGTGTCTTGGAGATGCAATTTTTGCAAGTTCCATGAGTTCATGAGCACATATTTCCGGGTTAAGGGCCATTTGTTGGCCCTTCCTTCTTGTGGGATTTCTTCATGCAAAGCGGTGACTGTTAACCAAAGGAGGGATATGGAAAGAGAGGATCATGTTGGCTTAGGGAAGATGGCAGCAGCAAGCAAGAAAAAAGAGGATGATCCTCTTCCATTTTTGAGGAAGTCCTCTAGCACCAAGACTCCAATTCCACCTAGCATTCATGGGTGTGGGGATACTTATCAAACAAGAAAGAGGCAATCTACAGGTAGTCCAATGGATAGGATTTTCCAACAAGAGGCACGAGAAGAGGTAGACCTTACCATTGCATTTTTCTTCTACCTCAACTTCATCTCATTCAATGTTGCACGATCACCATTGTATTTTGAGATGGTTTGAACTATCTTGGAACGAGCTCCAAGTGGTTATGTGCCTCTTGGTTCAGAGAAGCTTAGAACCACATTGTTGGTTAAAGCAAAGAATGAGGTAGATAAAATCCTTGAGCCAATTAGAACAACATGGCCCTCATGCGGTGTGAGTATTGTTTCTGATGGATGGATAAATCCCGCACACCATCCACTCATCAATTTCATGGTATCTTCCCAAAATGGACCGTTGTTCTTGAAAGCGGTGGATGCTCTTGGGAAATACAAGGATGCACAATTTATGGGTGATTTATTCATCAAAACCATTGAAGAAGTAGGTGTTGATTCGTGTGTACAAATCATCATGGACAATGCACCTGTTTGCAAGGCTGCTGGCATGATTGTGGAAGCTAAATATCCACAGGTATGTTCATTTTGGACACCTTTCATTTCTAATTTGCTCATTGTTTGAATTTGGTCATTCCAATGTTAGTGTTGTAGAGTCATTGATACATGCTTTTATTGCTCTTACAGCTTTTTTGGACACCTTGCATTGTCCATTCCTTGAATTTAGCACTGAAAGCCATTGCTTCGGATGTGACATGGATTGACAACCTTATTGAGGATGCACGCCATATCCGTAACTTTGTACAAAACCACACAAATGCCCTCACCATCTACAAACAGTACACACAGCTTTCATTGCTGAAGATTGCAGATACTCGGTTTTCTTCCTCATTCATCATGCTGAAGAGGTTGAGGGAGGTCAAAACTGCTCTTGGGTCCATGGTGATTTCATAGTTTTGGGATTTTTGGAGATGGACGGATCAGGCTGCTTCACAAAAGGTGAAGGATAGGGTGTTAGATGATGGTTGGTGGGACACGGTAGATCTTAGCATTAAGATCATGGAGCCAATCATTTCTTTGTTGCGGTTTGTAGACACAGACCGACCCATCCTAGCATAGGTTTATGAGGGGTGGGATTCCATGATTGAGTCCATGAGGTCCATTGTCATGAAGAATGAGTGTCCCGAGTATGGGACATCGACAGAGAACTTATGGACCATTATTCAGGATATTCTTATCTCCAGGTGGGATAAGAATTTCACACCTTTGTATTGCTTGGCCCACTCCTTGAACCCCAAGTTCTACACTCAGGAGTGGCTCACTCGTGGATTGGGGGCCTCACACAGAGTCCCTCATCACATGGATGCAGAGATTGCACATGGGAGGAAGATAGCACTTAGACGACTATTTCAGGATAGTGACATGCTTGAGGAGGCAGAGGAGGGCTTTGTAGATTTTTCCACTGGCATTGGGAGATTTGGAGGCTAGGATGTGCTTAGAGATAGGGGGGTAAGAAACCCTATGCTTGGTGGGAAACTCACGGGGCAACATCCCCTATTCTACAGAAGTTAGCCTCGAGGATCATCTCTCAAGTTACATCATCCTCTTGTTGTGAGAGGAATTGGAGCACATATGGGAACTTGTACAGTGTGAAGAAGAGCAGGCTTGAGCAGTCCAGGGCAGAGTCAATGGTGTATGTGCACTCCAACCTTCGTCTTATTTACAGGAAGAGGGAGGAGTGGGTGAAGGGAAAGACAAAGATGTGGGATGTCTTTCCTGATGATAGGGGTTTGGACAACAGTATTGAGTTGGCATTAGCCAACATGGATCTTAATGATCTAGTGCTAGAGCCGGTCACTTTTGATGATAGTGATCGTATGGAGGCGTCATCCTCCACAGCAGCAGATGCAGATCATCAGATGGGCAGAGAGCAGGAGGAGGGGGACGAGGATGAGGATCACGGTAGGGGCAGGGGCAGTGATGAGTATGTTGATGTTGATTCAGGCATGGAGGAGGAATACTGACAGTCTGACATATGCG